>RWGY01000686.1:92786-232359 GCA_007726485.1 Eragrostis curvula | reverse complement strand
CATAATTTTATAAGCATGGCATGTGTGGAAAGATTACATCTCACTACCACCACTCTAAAAGCACCGTATATCATTACATCTCCGGGTGGAAAAATATTTGCCACACAAGGGGTTTTGTCGACACCTCTCTTGTTAGAGGAAATTGCTTTTCCGACACAACTCATAATGCTAGAAAGACTAGGCATAGATGTCATTTTGGGTATGAAGTGGATGAAAAGTCACAGAGCAGTGCTACATATTGATTCTCGGGAAATTCATCTGGATTCTCCTCTCAACGGTCCTACCATCATACATTTGGCACCCCCACCCAGTTCTACACCCCAAGTCCACCTCACCACCGGAAAATGTCTCGAAGAAATTCCAGTGGTTTGTGAATATCCCGATGTATTTCCAGAGGAATTACCGGGTTTGCCGCCCGACCGGGATGTGGAATTTAGGATTGACTTGCAGCCGGGAACCGCCCCAATATCCCGACAACCGTACAAGATGGCACCAAATGAGTTGGCAGAATTAAAGAAACAGCTGCATGATCTTTTGGACAAGGGTTTTATTCGCCCGAGTTCTTCTCCCTGGGGTTGTTCAGCACTCTTTGTAAAGAAGAAAGACGAGACACTGCGGTTGTGTGTGGATTACCGACCGCTGAATGCTGTCACCATCAAGAATAAATATCCTCTCCCGCGGATTGATATTTTGTTTGATCAATTGGTTGGTGCCAAGGTCTTTTCAAAAATTGATCTTCGCTCTGGCTATCATCAAATTAAGATAAGGGCGGAGGATATACCAAAAACAGCCTTTTCTACGAGGTATGGCTTATATGAGTATCTCGTTATGTCTTTTGGACTAACAAATGCTCCGGCCTATTTCATGTACTTGATGAACTCGGTGTTTATGCCGGAATTGGATAAGTTTGTGGTGGTATTCATTGACGACATCCTAATCTACTCCAAGTCAGAAGAAGAGCATGCTGAGCATCTCCGGATTGTACTCCAGAGGCTCCGTGATCACAAGCTGTATGCAAAATTCAGCAAGTGTGAGTTCTGGTTGAGAGAAGTACCTTTCTTGGGCCACATTGTTTCCGATGAAGGTATTTCAGTGGATCCAAGTAAAGTGCAAGAAGTGCTAAATTGGAAGGCTCCTGCATGTATAAAGGATATTCGTAGTTTTCTCGGGCTTGCAGGATATTATCGGAGATTCATCCCCAATTTCTCCAAAATTGCAAAGCCTATGACGGAGCTGCTGAAAAAGGCAATCAAATTTCAGTGGAATGGCAAATGCGAAGGAGCTTTTCAAACTCTCAAGAAACATTTAACCACCGCCCCGGTGTTAGCTCAACCCGATGTCACTAAACCATTTGATGTTTATTGTGACGCCTCGGGCACAGGTTTGGGCTGTGTTCTAATGCAAGACGGTCGTGTCATTGCGTATGCGTCACGACAACTAAGAAGACATGAGCAAAATTATCCTACTCATGATTTGGAATTGGCCGCAGTTGTTCTTGCTCTGAAGATATGGAGACATTATTTGCTGGGAAATTTGGTTCACTTGTACACCGATCACAAAAGTTTGAAGTATATTTTCACACAACAAGAGCTGAACATGAGGCAAAGAAGATGGCTTGAGTTGATTAAAGACTACGAGTTGGAAATCCATTACCACCCCGGAAAAGCCAATGTGGTTGCCGATGCTTTGAGTCGGAAGTCACATTGCAATAATCTGGTGGTTCGCAAATTGGATCATGCCGTATGTTGTGACCCTAGTGAACCCAGCCTCAGGATTATCCCTCATGGTGCTTTGTATAATCTCGCTCTCATTCCCACCCTGCGGGAGGAGATTATCGCCGCACAAAAGAGAGATAAAGGGATGGAACATATCCGGCGAAGATTAGAAAATGGTGACATCAAATGTTTCCGACAGGAAGAGGATGGAGTGTTATGGTTCAATGACCGACTGGTTGTGCCTAAAGATATGGAGCTAAGAAAGAAAATTCTTGATGAAGCTCACTTGTCCAAATACTCCATTCATCCCGGTAGCAATAAAATGTACCAGGACTTGAAAACCAAATTTTGGTGGACACGCATGAAGCGTGAAGTGGCCAGATATGTTGCAGAGTGTGACACTTGTCAGAGAATCAAGGCTGATCATTTGAGAAAAGCCGGTCAGCTGCAACCCTTGAGTATTCCGTCGTGGAAGTGGGAGGACATTAGTATGGATTTCATTGTCGGGTTACCCCTCACTGCTCGAAAGCATGATTCTATATGGGTTGTAGTGGACCGATTGACGAAGTCGGCCCATTTCATTCCGGTCAACACTAGATACTCTGCTAAGATATATGCTCAGTTATATATCTCTCGTATTCTGTGTTGGCACGGGGTACCAAAAACAATCATCTCTGACAGAGGACCTCAATTTGTTGCTCGATTTTGGGAGCAGTTGCATGCCTCATTGAAGACCAAATTAATTCGAAGCTCTGCATATCACCCTCAAACTGATGGACAAACAGAAAGGGTAAATCAAATACTTGAGGACATGTTAAGAGCCTGTGTTCTATCAGAAGGTGGTAATTGGGATGAACATCTATCTTTGGCAGAGTTTGCGTACAACAATAGCTATCAGGAGAGTATAAAAATGTCCCCATTTGAAGCTCTTTATGGTCGTTCATGCCGTACTCCCTTGAATTGGTCAGAACCGGGAGAAAGGGTGAATTTTGGGCCTGATTTAATTGCCGAGGCCGAAGAAAAAGTGCGGCTCATTCAAGCAAACTTAAAGGCCGCAAAGTCCCGCCAAGCTAGTTACGCCGATAAGAGGCGCCGTCCTTTGGAATTCCGACAGGATGATCATGTATATCTTCGTGTGTCACCAACCAAGGGTGTTCAGCGCTTCGGAGTCAAAGGAAAGCTTGCTCCCCGCTATATTGGCCCGTTCAAGATTATTGAAAAATGTGGACCCGTTGCATACCGTTTGGAATTGCCGGAAAAATTATCAGGAGTACACAACATCTTCCATGTGTCTCAACTCAAGCGATGTTTGAAGCCTCCTATTGATGTGGTACTCGATGATGTGGAGGGCTTGCAGGATGATCTCACTTATTCCGAGTATCCCGTCAAAATTATCGACAACAAGGATCGAGTGACTCGCAACAAAACCATTACTTTCTACAAAGTGCAATGGAGCAATCACTCGGAAGAAGAGGCCACATGGGAACAAGAGGATTTTCTTAACTCCAAGTTTCCGGATTTTCTCGCTTCGCAATCGAGGTAAAGCAAACAAACTTTTACCCCCTCTTTTCCGCACTTTTGCAAATCTCGGGACGAGATTTTCTTAAGAGGGGAGGGCTGTAACATCCCACTCAATTTTGGTCCCTAATCAGGTTACTAACCTCAATTAGTGAAAATGATCAAGAGAAATCAAAGTTTGATGAAAAGGAATTCAAAATCACTTCAAATTGGAGAAATTTCTTTCGAACAAGCATTTGAACTGCAACTTTAAAATTTTCTATGTAAGTGGACCCAAATGAAAAATTCCTCAGCATCCAGGGGCCAAAAGAGAATTTTGGAGATTTTTGGAGATTTTTCTACAAAAATCTAAAGGCCCAAATAAATGCTTGTACTTTTTCAAACTTAAGGTTTGAATAAATTTTTTTTATTTAAAATCTAAGTCGAATCAGCAAAAGTGCCAATTGGAAAAGTTGTTCCTCTCACTGAAATCTTTCGGACCTGAGTTTTTCATGATTTTTGGAGCTCGGGAAGATCGAATTTAAATTGAACCAGTTCAAACCGGGAAAAATCAATGAAATTCGAAAAATTGTCAAAAGCTACTGTACCCGCCAAGTGTCGCCGCCGGCGACTCCTCCTCCTCTCTCTGCCCATTCCGGCGAACTGTGGCCGCCGTCAGCTCGGTACGGCGTCGAGGACCAAGTCCACAACCCCCCCTGGCCTTATCCCCTCCCTCCCCGCGGTCAAGTCGTCGTCGCACTCGCTCTTTCTTCCCCGCTCAGCCGCCTCCATTGTCGCCGTCGCGAGCTCACCGCCCCGCCGACGCTCCGCCGCACCTCGCGCCCCAAACCCAACAGCGAAAGTGTGCGCTAGGACCTCCTCAACCTCAGGAACAACACCAACTTCAAGCTCCCGCGCTCTACAACGAGAATCGACGCAAAGACCGATCATGGCCGCCGGGTGACCGTCGTCGAGCTCGTCGCGAAATTTGGCCATATCGGTGAGCTTCTCCTCAATTCCTCGCGCACGAGTCTTCCTCACTCCTTCACGCACCACACCCCGCTGACCTCGTCGAGCTTCGTGCAGTGAAATCGCCGGAACTCACTTTCTTTCCCGCCGCCGTTCACCGGACCGCGCCGCCCCTCCGACGAACTCCGCCATCCGGACTTCCTCCACGTGCGCGCGTGCTACGGTGAGCTTCCCCATCACCTCGTGAAGCTCATGCGCGCCCTAGCTCGCCGCCTCGCTGCTTCACCTCGTCGGAACACCGCGCGCCGCCGCTCACCGCCGCCGCCATCGCCGCCGATCCTCCTCCCCGGTCGAGCGCACGTGTTCGTCAGTCGCGCTAGAGTCGCCTCGATGTCCTCTACTCAGTTCCGCTGACCTTTTCGTGGAACTCGCCGCCGTTTAGCCGGAACATCGCCGTCGCCGCCGCCGCGTCGCGCGCGCCCCGCCATGCCCTGGCACTGCTACAGTGCCACGTCGTCTTTTTCTTTTATTTGGATATTCCAGATTTTGGCCAAACTTGTAAATTCGATAGAAATTCGTAGAAAAATCGTAAAAATGCAAACTCAATTGTTCTGGAATCCTTGAGGTGAGACCTATCCAGTGGTGCAACATGAACATCTGAATTCTTCTCAGTTAATTTTATAAAATTCGAAGAAGAGAATCAGGAAATAAATTCTATAAAAAGATCTGTAAGTGCAAAAATCCTGAATTTTGGCATGCACACTCCTAATAGGTTCACTGAACATCCCACCAAGTGTCATCTTGAAATGAATCTTATTTTGGGAGTAATTGCATTTTGCAGTTGCTAGGAAAATCTTTTTATTGATTTTATTCCTGCACCTTTCTGCACCAAATTTTGGGTATATTGCTGTACCTAGGATGAAGATGCTAAATAAAAATACCAATTTAATTTTTGGTCTTCCAGAACCCTTTTTAACGAATTTTAGAAGTTGAATCCTTTTCGCGCGTACGGAAATTCCTAAATCCAAAGTAATTGTATAAATCACTTTGGACCAAACTGCAAAAACTTAATGAATGGTCCTGCCAGCATGTTGCCTTTGCACCATAACATCACCATGTCATATTTGTCAAGGAAGTTCCATGAACTATCTTTGATCTTGTGTATTTTGTTGCATGCATTTAGGAACCGACGCCGGACTCGAGGACTTGGAGATCGTGGCCGAGGAGACCGGCGCTGACCTGAACGTACTCGAGTGTGCTAACCACCAGCCCCAAGGCAAGCCCCGGTGCACTCCCATAATTGCAAAGTTTCATACTTTCTCATATGTACTGCGCGTCGTGAAATGTGCATTACGTATAGGACTTGATTGAAAACCTAGTTGCTTGTATCTCCAGATACTCCTATGGGTTTGGTTAGTTTAAGTTCTACCACTCGTTAGTTTGCTATGCTTAATAAAGTAGTGATGTCGGTAGACTATCGAGTGGTATGGAGACCGCTCGGTAATTTGGGGTCGGATTTACTTTATGTTCTCACATGATGATGGTAATGAACTTGAGACCGAACGGGGAAGTTTCATGTGTAGGTTGGGGTGACAAGGCTCGCCTTGTTCGCCATAGCCCCGTTTGTGTCGGTTGAGGACCGTTCGTTGTGGCCCCGCTGAGCAAGTTTGAACAGTACCGGATGCATGCTAGGAGAATGGGAACTAGTAAACTTAGTAGCTCGATGTTATATTGTTGGACGGGGCCCCACCTCTCTTTTGGTGATGAAGATGGTATGGTGGTTGCGGGTATGTGTTTGAAGGGAGGGTGCACGGGCGAACCACGGTTAGACCCGGCGTGGCTATCGCGTGGGGAGACGTGTACTCGGGAGAGGTGACACTCGGACCGGCTTTATGATGTCTTGTAAAAGGTTGCCGTGCGTAACTCCTTCGAGTAGCGTACGTCGTGTATTCGGGTTTCGCCTGCAGGTGTAAATCGATTCGAATCGCCGTCCCTCGCGGTTATTGAGTACCACTTGTTCACTGCGTCACATCGTAGTAAGAAGTGCACATGATGATGTTTATATGATGTTGTATTTCAATTAATTGTATTGCAACCATGTATTGCTTAGTTAGATTGCTAATATTTACATTTATGCAACAACCCTCTTAATTTTGGCTAAAACATGAAAATAAGGATCAAATATTAGCGCCGTTTTTGCAATTAAATTTCAACCCTTGGTCAACCCCCTGCATACTAGAAGTCGGCCTTAGATGGCCATTTTGACGGGTAAGACTTGCTGAGTATTAGTTGCTCAGGGTTTCGATGTTTAAACTTTGCTGCAGGTATCCCCGATTGTAACTTCTGCGGTTGTTGTGGTAAGGTGGTGTGGGAAGGAGAACCGCCCAAGGATTGGTCCATTGAGTGGGTTCCCTCTTCTCCCCGCCAGGAGCAAGGTGAGTGAGATCATGTCTACGGGCCGGACATGGTTTCATTGTATATATGTATCGTCGGGTATTTCGCTTCCGCTCGTGTTGGTAATCGAATTTCGAACTCCTTTTATGTAAAATAAATCGAACTGCGAAACGGAAATCTTATGTTAAGTATGGAACCAATGTAATAACTAAACTCAATGTAAAATTATTTTAATTATGCTTATATGTGTGGTCTATACGTACTTGCTTCGCCAAGTATTTCCCGATTAAGATCCTGGTTAGCTAACCCCTCATGGATTTGAGGCGGGATGCTACAGTTGCCGGTGCCCGCTATGAACGCGGAGATCACCTCGGCGTCAGCGAGATTGGGTAACGCGTTGCATTGCCTGGAGAACCGCTTGATATAGTCCCTCAGGGACTCGTCGGCGCCCTGTCGGCAGTTCCGAAGGTCCCACGGGTTCCCCGGGCGCGCGTACGTGCCCTGGAAGTTGCCGATGAACACCTCCTGGAGGTCAACCCAATCCTGGATTGAGCCGTCCGGGAGATGCTCGAGCCATGTCCTGGCCGAGTCGGCTAAGAAGAGGGGGAGGTTGCGGATAATGAACCGTTCGTCGGTGGCACCGCCGGCTTGGCACGCCAGGCGGTAGTCCTCCAGCCACAACGCGGGATTCGTCTCCCCGTTGTACTTCGTGATATTGCTGGGCGGCCGAAACCGCTGGGGGACGGGAGCCCGCAAGATGGCGCGGCCAAAAGCCCGTGGGCCGGCCGGGACCGGAGCCCGAGGCTTGTCTTCCTCCGGGTCAAATCTCCCGCCACGCCGCGGAGCGTAGACAAAGTCCTCGGTTTCGCACCGTGGACCTCGCCCTTGCTCGCGGCGCCTTGCCCGCAGAATGTCGCGGGCGTCGCGGATCCTGTCGATCCGCTGATGGACCGGCGGCGCGTCCCCAGTCCCACTTTGCTCGGGGGTTTGGTGGACGGAACTTTCGGGTTGTGCCCGCGGCTTGCTCGGTGTGCGGTAGGAAACGCTGGATTCCCACCGCCGTGCAGCAGAGCTTTGCTCGCGCTCGGCCTGCTGCACCGCCGCCAAGTCCAGGAGGTCCTTGAGCTCCCCCTGGATTCTTCGCTGGTCCTCGTTGGACGGTTGCGGGAGCGCGCGCAAAAGTGTCGCAGCCGCGGCGACATTCTGGCTGGGCCTGGTGTATCTGGGCACGAGGTTGCCCGCCTCGGCCAGAATCCGCTGCCGGGCTTCGCGCCCATGGGCTCGCACACGTTCGCGCTGGGCCTGGCGCTGCGCCACCTCGTGTTCGAGTCGCTCGCGCTCCTCCTTGAGCCGCCGCGCGGCTTCTGCGAGCTCGTGTTGGCGTTGGAGCAGACGCTCCAGGTCGTCGCCCCCCCGGCGGTCGGCGCTCGCCGGAGGGGTTTCTTGCTGCGCCTGTGTCACAAGCAGGGGCGCAGCTTCTGCGGCCGCTCCGACGTCCGCCGTCGTCGCGGCCGCTGCAGGGTCTGGCTGCGCCGCCACGTCGTGAACGTTGCGGCGACTACCTCCGCCGGCTTCCACCACCATGCACTCGCGCGAAGGATGGTGGCTGCCGGCGTCGGAGTCGTAGTCGAGGAGGTCATCCTCGTCGCTGTCGTAGTCGTACTCCGCCATACCCACGAGCTCCGCGCCCGCGGACATGGCGAGGGTGAGGGCCCTTTGTGGGGGTGCCGGCGGTTCGACGCGCGAAAGCCCCCCGTCCCGGACCACGATGAACTCCAGGCTCCCGAAGTACACGAGAGCACCCGGAGCCCAATCGATGTCGTGGCTCGCCATCAACTGAAGATGTCAAACGCGCTGAGGTCCCCTACCTGGCGCGCCAACTGTCGGTGTTAAGAAACCGGCCGACAAGTAAATTTGTAACTACGGCGTCTAACAATCTTCTATGATGGCGAGGGTTTTGCGAGAGAGGCAAGGTTTATACTGGTTCAGGCAATCGATGCCCTACGTCCAGTTCGTGGGTGGTTCGTGTTTCGACTTGCAGAGGGGAGCTACAAGTGTTGGCGAGGGAGGAGAAAGACTCCAAGCCTCTTCGTGTGTATCTCTATGTCTGTGTGCGTTGTATCTCTGGCCCCCCCACTCCTCATGCACCAAGCTCTCCTTTTATAATCAAGGAGTGAGCTGGTTTACAAATGAGAACGGGGTTCTCCCGTTGTGGACAGCGCGGCTACGCGCCGCACTAGTCTGATCCCTATTCGCTACTGTGGCTCTAGTCAGGCGGCGTCCTGTCAGCCTGGTCGCCGGGCAGGTGGTCGAGATGTCAACCCAGACTGTCGCGACCGTCTTGTCGCCGGTCCGGTCTTCGTCCCTGTTCAGGTGATGATGATGCCGTAGCCATCCCGCTGCTGTACCCGAGGTGTCAGGCGGCGCTGTGAGATGGGACGGATGTCACTGTGCAGGTCAGATCGCGTGCCTGCAAGTAAATGAGTTGCTGGGTAGAGTCAAGGCTCCCCAGCTACTCGTCGTAAATGCCTGTCCTCCTTGCCAGAGGAAAATCTTCTCGACGAAGTCTCCCAACTCGGGGTCGGGCGAAGCGCGGCTTGTGGGCCCGCCCGACTGGGAGTCGGGCGAGGCGGAGTTCGGGGCCCGCCCGACTGGGGGTCGGGCGAGGCGGAGTCTGTGGACCCCACCCGACTCGGGGTCGGGCGGGGCGGAAGTCGTGGGCCCCGGCCGACTCGGGGTCGGACGAGGCGGAACTTGTATGTGCTCTCGGGGTCGGCCGTGGGCCCCTCGAGCGCCCTGTTGTCGTGTGCCTGTTCCTGTGGGCCCTACACAATTAAGCTGAGACGGTTAGCAGAATTAAGCATCCTAAATCAGGATACCCTAATCTGGGTATCCGTCAACTAGTTAATCGTGTATTGGCCCAGGTGAAAGGACGGCAAGAAAAGAAATTGTCAACAGCGGGCAAGGAAATTTTAATTAAAGCAGTAGCTCAGGCTATTCCATCATATGCTATGTCTTGTTTCCTGCTGCCAAAGAAGTGTTGTGATAATATGCTAAATGCTATAAGTCATTTTTGGTGGGGTGACACTGAGGAAGAAAAGCACATGCATTGGATGGCCTGGCATAAAATGTGTATTCCGAAGGAGGTGGGGGGGAATGGGTTTCAGAGATCTTCATTGCTTTAATCGTGCCATGCTTGGCAAACAATGTTGGCGCATTATTACAAATCCTGACTTTATGTGCAAAGATTTACAAAGCTAAATATTTTCCTAATTCTGATTTTATGCATGCGCAGAATAAGAAGGGATCATCTTTTACTTGGCAGAGCATTTTGGCTGGAAGAAATACCCTAAAAAATGGAGCAATGTGGAGAATAGGCAATGGCAAACAGGTCACATTTGGAATGATGCCTGGATTCCATCAAGCCCAAATGGTAAAGTTTTTACGCCCAGAGGAGGTATATTATTGTCCAAAGTTTCCGAACTGATCAATCCAACTAATGGAAAACTGGGATGAAGGTTTAATTAGAGCCATATTTTATCCAGTTGATGCTTACAGAATTCTTAACATTCCCCTTTCACAAACAGAAGTTGAAGACACCCTTGCTTGGAGATACGAGAAGAATGGGATATACTCAGTGAGATCAGCTTATCATGCAGAGTGGAAAGCAAAACTTGAACAAAAGAGACAAGTGGAAGGCAGCTCCAACCATCATAAGGTTTGGGGGAAAATTTGGAAACTTAGAGTACCAGGTAAAGTGAAAATACTTATCTGGAGGATGCTTAAAAATATTATGCCAACAATGGTTAATCTTGGAAAAAGACATATGAAGGTAAACACCACATGTGCTGTTTGCTCCATATATCCTGAAGATTCAAGGCATGGAATATTTGAATGTGACAGAGCAGCTAGTATATGGCGAGCACTGGGACTACATAAGGAGATTAATGAGGCACTGAACGCAACAAGTTCTGGTGCAAAGGTGATTGAATATATTCTACCTATGCCTAAAAAGGAGAATTATGTCCTTGGGCAACTTGATTTTCATAGTGTAGTCTCAGTGGGATGCTGGTACATTTGGTGGCTAAGAAATAAGCTTAGACGAGGAGAACGGGTAGGCACCCCATCACAAAATGCTCAAGCAATTTGTGATTTTCTTAAATCCTACATCAGAGCAATGAACAGCACTATGATTAATACTAGAGAGGAGACATTGAAGAATTGGATGAGACCACCGGAAGGTTTTGTAAAGCTGAATACTGATAGATCCTTTTATGAAGAGTCCGGGCGAGGGGGCACTGATGCTGTAATTCGAGATGAAAGGCTTCATAGCTGCAGCTTGTTGGCCGGTCAACCATGCAATAAGCCCGTTTGCTGTGGAGGCAGAAGCACTTCGGAATGGTCTCCAGCTTGCCAACCAGATCGGGTGTAACAAAATCATAATAGAAACAGATGCCTTACAAGCTTATGAAGCCATATGTGATCCCAACAAGTCAAGAGCTCCTGGATCGATTTACATTGAAGAAGTCAGGTGCCAGGTTTTATCTTTCTCTAAGGCGATCTTCAAATACTGTCCAAGAGAGGCAAATAATGTAGCACACAAACTTGCGAGAGAGGCTCTTTGTATTAGCGATGCTAAAATATGGGTAGATGAGCCTCCGGATTTTATTTTGTGTAATTTTGGGCAGGTACAATGGAGCTGTCTATGAGACCGTCTCATACATACCACGTAATTTTTAGACTGCTTATCAGACAACGGATACAATGGGTGATTGTTTTAGTTGTCAGGTAGAAATAGCATATTTCCTTAATTTATAGATGAGAAAAAGAATATTTTTGAGTTGCATGACAACTACAAATCGTATAATAATATGTAAATCGTCTCATACTCATAAATTTTAACCTTGCAAAACAACAGTTTCTTTCTTTTTTCTCACTCTCTTTCTTCCCCTTCATAAAAAATTCTACGTGCCGTTGCGGCCTACTCCGTATGAGACTGCGTGCATTGTACCTGCCTAAACGATGTACCTCTCTTGAAGTAATGATGTACTGATCGCCTTTGAGTAAAAAAAAAAAAAAAAGAAGCACAGACACGCCGCCATCTGCGGCCAGCGCCCCATCCCGCCGCCGCATCCCTTTGGCGCAGCGGCAGCGCGCGCGCTGATCCCCGCGTCCCGCAGCGGCGGCCTCGCTCGCCATGGAGACGGGGGCCGGGCCCACGCTCCAGTCCCTCCTGTGCCTCGCCTGGCTCGCGGCCACCTTCCCTATCGTCGCCGCCGCGCTCCCGATCCCCGAGGCCGCCGGCGGCCGCCTCCTCCACTGCCTGCTCGCCGCGTTCTCCTCGCGCGGCAAGACAGCCAGGTCCTCCTCCTCGTCGTCATCGTCCAACACGGTAAGGCCATTGGCGAGTTGCGGCGCCTCGTTGCTGCTTCGCCCTTATGTTCACACTGCTCTAGTGTGTTGGTTATACCTTGCTTTAGAAACATGGTATCGTAGATAGAGGCTGGAGAGTTGATCGATAGAAGCTGTACGGTTGATAGATATGGGGCTCATGAATAGTGTAACTGTTCTTACTGTCCTAACTAGATCATGGATCGATTTGAAGTCTGGGGGCTATGTTGGACTCCATGAAACTGTTTAATGAGTTGTCTGGATGCTGAAAAAGGGAAGTTATGATGATTTTGTGTGTGCTCAATGTATTTCATACATGATTGATAAGAGCTGGCAGCATCAACCTATAGTAAGAGGTTTGGTTTTAGAACGAGTGATTTGTTAATCATTAAGCAATCTTGTGTCAAAGTTGGGAACATGGTTTTTAATTAGTATTAATTTCAGCTTATTCAAAGTACTGTCAGAAATAAGTGATATCATATCTGCTCTCAGCATTTATTTGGCTTACCATTTTTTCTTGTTCACTTTATAACATCAAAAGGATGAACAGTTTACATATTAGGACGAACATCAAATTTGTTATGTCCTATGCAAAGTTGATTTCCGTGCCATTATCTGAATATAACATGAATGAATCTTTCTAAAACTGCAGAAATTCACAGTTCCGCAGAAATTCTTCTTGCATTTTTATGTGGTGGGCGTGACTGTGACAACAGTATTGCTGCTTGCAATATGGTTCTATGCATATATGAAAATGACACCATTGTCAACAGAGCCATCGAGTTACTCTGCAATTGCTAGCCATATTCTTGGTGGGTCAAATTCTTTCTCTTTGAGCAATTTCTTGTCGCGCCCCAAGGAACACAAGTATCGTGTCTGGCGGACTGTATTCGTGCTTCTATTGATGGAAGTTCAGGTTTTGAGACGCTTGTATGAGACAGAGCATGTGTTTCACTACAGCCCGTCAGCACGGATGCACATCGTGGGATATCTAACGGGTATTTTGTAAGTTTGTTGTCCATTATATCTTGACTTTCTTTATTTTCTCATATCTCACTGCGTAATTGTTGCTAGAACCTTCCAATTTGATTGCATGTACCCTCATTTCCTTCCATTTGTTCTCTCCGTCATGAATTCACCTTTATTGGACTTGTTGTTATGAGTGTTCTTCTGTGTTTTATCCACAAAACATGCAACTACACAGGATGAATCAGCTGTAATATGCTTTACTGAATTATTTAGACATATCGCAACCACTTGGCGCAGAAAAATAACCAAACTGATTATTCTTACTTGTAGCTTGTAAACTACTGATTGTAGTCAAGAATGACTGTTGGATTTCTTTTGAATAATTCCTTGACTTTATTATGTTTTGTCACAATTATATTATTATATTTTTCTATTTGAGGACTATGCTACACGTGACAGAGTTCCATAAGATGACCTTTTTGTTTTTCTACATAACCTTTCTGGAATGACTTGTTTGTTTTATCTTCCCGCAGCTACTATGTTGCTGCACCTTTATCTCTTGCTAGCTCCTGTATTGCAGAAGCAATGCAGTATCTTCAAGGTCAATTAGCTGAATTCATAGTAAAAGGTCGTGCACGAATGCCAGATCTAGTGATTGACTCATCCTCCCTCCTGAAGCCTCTTGTAAAGTTGGGGTGGTGCCAGTGGATCGGTGCTGCTATTTTCATTTGGGGCTCGCTGCACCAGATCCGTTGCCATGCAATTCTTGTAAGTATCCACACCAAGAGCCCTAATTCTTCTAATTGTTTTTTCTATTGCGAGTCTGAAGAGATTATATGTGCTCAACATATATACAATAGCAGCAGATGTTTAAGTTATGTTAGTATGAAGAGCAAAAGGGGTGATATGTTTAGTGAAAAAGAGAAGGAATGTCTTGTTCGGCTTGTTTGCTATTGGAGAGGTGGTGCTCAATGGGTTAAGAAATTGCGAGTACAAAAGCTTGTTGGTCCACTAATATTGGCCACCCTTCATGAAACATCTACTATAATTATTAGGTTCTTTGCTCTGTATATTTTGTGATCCTTTGGCAAGGAGCTGCATCTGTATGCATATATTCCTAACGAACTCACAGGATACAATTTTGAAGAGTTGTTTCTGCTTTTGGGTTTCATTGCTTATGTTTCTACTTGGACAGGGATCGATGCGTAAACACAGGGATTATGATGAATATGTTATTCCTTGCGGTGACTGGTTTGACCGTGTGTCTTCACCTCATTACCTTGCTGAAATAGTGAGTGCCCCTTTCATCATTTGTATTCAATATGTTGCACAAAATACTCTAGCACATATGGAGCTATGGCTTTTCCATTAAATTGTTTAAACAATGGTGGCTAGTGAGTGTAGGCGTCCCAATAGAATAAATATGGTCTGGGATGGGTTGCCATTGATGGAAGTGTGGTTCTGTTAATTATGCCGGAATTTTGAGTTTTATGCTGAAGGTGTTCAATGTTACAGAAAACTCTCTCATCAAATAGATACGCTGCCCATTTTGGCAACCTACTTTGAAAAGTACAGTAAGGCTTGGAAGTGTAAATTTCATTTTGGTCAGCCATAAAATAGGAACCCAAACTTGCTCGATATTTACAGCTTTAAAATGCGCTATTATCGAGGAACCACCTTTTAAGTTCTATTTTCTTTATTTTCTTTGAATTGAGTCAAATTGGGCACTGAGCTGCTGGCTAATACTGCTCTTGCGTGTTTGAAATAATTACGATATTGACAGTTGGTGTTGCTTTGGCTAATAGGTAATATATTTTGGCATATTCATAGCAAGCGGTGGATCAGACATTCCAGTGTGGTTCCTGCTTCTTTTCGTGGTACGCCTCACTGTGATTGTTCACTATTCTGTATTCCACCAGCTAACTTGTGACTATGATTTCGTTCAGCGTTTCTTTCATTCCTTCTTACTAAACTCTTATTCATTTTCGGGCAGATAACAAATCTGTCCTTTGCAGCAGTACAAACTCATAAATGGTACCTTCAGAAGTTTGAAGATTACCCTCGTTATCGCTATGCAATCATTCCATATGTGCGCTAGACGCCTCTGGCTCAGTTCGCTAGTTGCCATAGCAGTAGCCAAAAAGCTATTCTGTGTGTTTTCACCAGCTTGCGCAAGTTCGATTGTAACTGATGATCATGTGAATCTGCTAGTGTATATGTTGTATTATTTAACTTAAGGAATTGTGGTCACCCTTCATCATGTAGCCCTGAATGTACTTTGGTGTTACGTCTACTTTGTACTTGTAGATTACAACACACTCAGATTATTTGATGTACAGAATATTTATTGACATTTATAACATATTGTTGTTCTGGAACTTGACATTTGCAAGTTGTATTGTGATGTGTGAAAATGATGCTATTGTTCATCATTATCACTCTAAAGAAATTTTGTCAATCCTAAGCCTTCTGCCTTTCCATGTTATCAATGTAACTTGTTTGAACTCGGATGAGTCGTAACTGTTCAGGTACGAATCTCTGCTGAGAACGTTGATTGTTCAACTGTGGTGTGTTCTGTTTATTTGTGTTAATTTTGTGATTATGCCGACCTACTTTGTGATTCTAAAACTTTTTGTTTTCTTTGCTGTTTATTGCAGGTGTTTTTTGCATGAAAAGTGGGAAATCATAAGGTTGTATCGATATCACACGTAAGGATGTTTCTTTAACTATCATTGACACACCACTTCTGTGGGATCATCCAATGTCAGGTTCGACTTGTTTTCTGCTTACTTTTCTATGCGTTAAATCACTGCAGTTTTCTGATACTCCCTGTCTCCCTCCGGATTCGATTACTTGTCGCTTGGACAAGCTATCTAGTTCTTTTTCGGAAAACCCTTGAGATGTTCTAGGATGATGTTCTTGTGTTTTTCTGAAGCTTGCTCTAGTCCTAGGATGATGTTCTTGTGTTCATACTTGTGCCTTTGTAAGCTTTGTATTAGTCATTGGCATCCCTGGGAAGAGAGGCATATGGCTAGGCAGCACTCTGCATAAACTTCCATGTTGGAACATGCTCTGGTCCACAAATAAGTCCCTCTGGTGTCACCAACCTAACCCAAGCTAGTGAGCCCACCTTTGCTTTCCCATTTTAAGAGCACTCATGACCACAGTAATCAGGTCGCCATCCATCAGAATAAACCATCACGGAAGGCTTTAATTACCTTTTGCACCGCCAAAAGTATCCGGCCTGATGAAATCAAAGGGAGGAAACAAACTGCCACCAACCTACAGCACTCATGCTTCTCACCTGGGCCGGAATCTGGGGTGTTCGGTCAGAAAGCACATCCATCAATCCATGGATCCGCGAGAGGGGACACGCTCCTTGTCTTTGCCCTGCTAATCCTCTCCCCTGGCCATATGTTCACTCGCATCGCCTACTTGGAGTCACTTTAAGTCCTGTTTAGTGCAGGTCTTAGCATGATTCTACCTCTTTTTGCCGGGGACGCCCTGAAACGGATGACATTATAGCGTGTGCCGCTAGGCCACTAGCCCAGTGAGCCCACCTTTCTCTTCAGGTGGTGGGGACTGGGCATCCATTGAAACAAAGAAATTCCACTCGCCACCGTTTTATCGGCGAGCTGTTAGCGTATGTTTGTTTTGCGTCGTGCAAATGCACATAGTTTATAGAAGGGTGTCGAGTGCCGTTGCTGGGAGTTGGTTCCTGAAATTCCTGACTGAAACATAGTCAAGAAAAAGACACCTGAAATCTATGAAAATACATGAAGGAATCAGATGATTCGGCAAGTTAGTTTGGCCGAACTAAGCGAGTTGTGCCGTCCAAGTCTCGATCACATACCCATTTACTAGTACCTTGGAAGGCGGGAAGACAAGCGGACGTGAGCATTTCGTGGGTATGGACGAAACTGTCCGTATGCAGTTGAGTCCCGTTTAAATTCGGCTGATTTTTGGATGCCGCCCTAAGAGCCAAAACAATTACAGCTCCCTTTTGTTCTTAAGTAAAATAGAAATGTTAATATTTAAAAGTGCGTGATGGGCATGAGAACTGAAAGCAATGTATGTGCGAATAGGTTAAGTTTTGGCCGGCCATGGCACGGGCGGTAGTCCTCATCTTCCAGTGCCGCCGAATGACAAGCAAAATCCGGCTGAAACCTCTCCTTTTCAGGAAACCGTCCGAAACCTTTTTTAGCTTCCTCGCAGCTTTGCCTCTCGTTTTCTTCTTTTCCCGCTCATTTGCATTTCGGCTGCCAATTGGAAGCTAGCAGCCACTTAGAAATTAATGGACACGCAAGGCGTCCACCAGGAGTGTGTGAGACCGATCCGGCCTTGAGGTTCCAATGGCGTGAGTTCTGTTATGTTTGTGTTGTGTGGGATGCAAACAAGCACGTACGTCAACATCTTCACATTTATTGTTTTTCCCAACCGGATTAGTATATATGTTTGGTCACCAAGCTGTCGAAATTTGTAATTGCTTATCGCTATCACGAACTGAACAAGCTCACCAATCAAGAGTTTGATCATGACCTCACCATCATTGCTGACCCGAAAAAGGTCCCTATCTGTAACATAGCATTTCATAGGATGTCTGTACTAACTGTGCTGGTATTCTGCTAACCCTTCATCAATCTATACTGCTCTATAATTTTGCAATGCTCAGCCCTCAACCTCTTCAGACAAACTCGTGCCCTGCGGCACACTTGTACCGAGCAGTAATATTTCACTGCTGACTGCTATACAGTAATGAATCTTTTCTTATTTGAACCATGCGCAGAAATGGATCTAGCTGAATGTTTTACTAAAACTGATACGAGCAGTAATGCTCCATGGAACAAGGGCTGGGGGCCTGGGGGAGCACCTTGAATGAAGATTGCCATTTTTTCAAGAACCATTGGCCCCCATCCAGGCATGCTACAGTTTTTACCGAAATGGTTTGCAGAGAGAGGGCAGAGGTGGCGTCCGCACTCGCACAGTGACGACTGACGAGGAGTAGAGCTTCCCCATCGGTTAGAGTCATCAGCTGCCTCTTAGCATTTTCATCTAAATAAATTGAGCATGAGTCCTACAGGTCAGAATTTTTTAATGTTACTTGAGGCAGCAGCAGGGAAATGTGTGGCTCGCGGGTGCATTCTTCTCTCCTGGCCTTGGTTCGCGTGTCAAGAGCTAGCGCTTGGTGAAGCAACAGCCATTCAATAAACAATCATTTCTGCTAGCGCTTTGGGAAGCTCTAAAAAGCTGACGCTGCTTGGCTGGTGCTGGTAATCCAGTGACCAGTGTCAGCTGAAACAGTGGTAGGTCGCGCCCATATATGGCCGTTTGATGAATTATTGGCGCCCTGTGGTGTGCAGGAAATCGTCTGCCTTCAGCAGGCAGCAGCCGTCGTGCCCGTGCTACCCTGTTGCTATCCACCGGTCTCGGCCATCCGTTTCCCCTGGAAACCCCAATATTTCACCATGCATTTTCAGCTGGAGCTGGGAGTTCATGACCTTGGGTAAAAGCTTTGACCCCAACTTGGCCCTCTGATCCTAGGTAGTGAAACACAGTAGAAGTAGTAATGAGGAGCTGTTGTGTTCCGCGTGGAGTAAAAATGAAGTCTTGTATCAACCTAGATGCTTGGATTAATTTAGCCCGGAAGTATCGATGGCAACGTACACAATCTTTTTGCAAAGATCCGGGTGAAAAGAAGGACAGATTTGCAAGACGCTCCCTGCCGCCCTACGGTGGTGTGCACATGCGCAGGCTGATCGGGAGTGAGTTCGTTAAGCGCCTCGTCTCACGGTCACCGGCATCAAACCGGCAGGAGGCGAGTATTCTACTGCACCCGTGCTGCATTACTGATGCAGGGCTACGCAGTATGGTACCACCAGCTTACGCATGTGCGCTCTTAACTTTGGAAGTAGGTCCAGCTGGGAGATTTGGGAGCGTACAACGGCAGTACTACGCTCCTGCGAGAAGTGGAGCACGCCATTCCATCTGCTGGTCACTAGGAAAAGGGACCCAAAAGGACAAATCTCAACCATGGAGGTGACTCGTTTGATTTGACGCCGGCACTGAATGGAAAAACATATACTACTATTTTATTTTAGTCTATATATATAAAGTGTTTATTAGCTTCATGATGGTTTATACTCCCTCTGTCCCAAAATATAAGGGATTGAGGGAGTATTGAGTTGTCCCAGAATATAAGGGATTGAGGACTCAAGTGGGACCCACAGGGAGATATTTTCCCCTTCCCCTCTTCCTCGTCCGCGCAGCAAGCACAGCGTCGCCCCTCACATCTCGCCCCCACCGCACAGCGCCACGCACAGCCTGCCGCCGCACCATGCCTTGCAGCCCGCCGCAAAGCTCGCAGCCATGGAGGATCTCGACGGGAGCAGGGCGGCGAGAACAGGGGCGACGGGATCTTGAGCAGGGTGGTGGACATAAGGAGCGGTGCCTCGTGCGGCGGCCGCGGGGCCGAGCTCGTCCCCAACCGCATCTCACCCATCTCACATGTCGCCGGCATCTCGCCCCTGCACCTCGCCCATCTGAGCCGAATCTCGCGGCCGCCTCTGCCTTTCCGCAGTTGGACAAGGGTGGGGCCATGGAGACGGATCGCCGGGGCTTGCGTGCTCCGATGAGGATGTGGGAGGCCGCGCCATGGGAGCAGAGGGGAGGGGAAGAAGCGGGCGGGGGAGCGCGGAGCTCCGCCGCCGAGCTCGCCCAGGCTCCGCTGATCTGCAGCGCGGAGGTGGTGGGCGGGGCCCAAGCTCGCTGCGGCGCAGCAGAGGCGGGCGGGGCCTGAGGACGCGGCGGCGCGGCCGGGGCATGAGCTCGCGGTGGAGGCGGGCCGGGGTCCGAGCTCGCGGCGGCGTGGGGAGGCGGGCGGGGGCCAAGCTCGAGCGAGCGGCAATGGTGCGATGGGTGGTGGGGGATTGGGAGCAATAATGAAGAGGGCATTTTTGTCTTTGCACACTTCTGCTCATTTTTTTGGGAACTCCCCCGATCCCTTATATTTTGGGACGGAGGGAGTAGTGCTTTTGTACTGCATCCTGCATGCAGAACAAAAGAGCACGTATTGCATTTCTCTTTTGGCAAATGTTCAGCATCGCCTCCCTCCATCTGGGTCTAGTTGTTCCTTGAATTTTCTGATGGAACCACAATTTTTTCAGTGCCAGGTGAGGTCTAGAGCAATGGTGGTAGGAGTAGGAGCATGGAGGTGCCAGAGGCGAACATGCTGAAGGTTGGAGCGTGGCAAGTCATAGCTGCATGGAAAGTTTAGGTGATAAATCCTTGCCTATTCGGGCCTTACTGTGCATAATTTCTAGTACTAAATCAAAGCATCACAAATAGGTACCATTTCTGTTACTCTTGCGTATTTACTCCCGTTAGTGTTGCCACATCCTTCAACCCTGTCATCATGTTCCCTGCACCGAAAAAAACTGCTGTGTTAAATCAGTCCACCATTGACCTTTTGACTTAGGTAAAACTAAAGTCCAAAAAGGATCGGTAAATGCAGTCCCGTCACAAATCAGTCTCACCGGCCTGCACAGGGTAGCGCCGTAGCGGGTTGTAGGGTTGTCCATCAGTTTTTTTTTTTTTTTTTGAGCACAGGGTTGTCCATCAGTTGGATTGATCATTTTTTTGTTTTAAAAAAAAGTCTCGGACAATGATTCGCTCTACTGTTGCAACTATCATTCTACGCTAACACATGAGAGCTTGGCAACGACAGTGGATTACTATGGATGGAAAGCCATGGGAAAGCAAAATTATGCAGGCAAGCAGGCATCCCTGGGCCAAAGCATGCCTTTAGCCAGGGAGCACAGCCTACGTGGCACGGCGAGTCCAGTCAACATCTGCTGCTGCTCAACCCATGCTCTTAAACAGCTGCTAATTATCCCTCATCTGTCTAGCCTCCCGGACCATGACTCAGGCGGACGCAGGCACACTGGCCCTACCTTTTGGTTCCACTGACAAGAGCATCCAGCTTTTACCTATGGCCCCACCCGTCAGCGATGTGACGGCGGGCACACTCCGTCAGCGTTCGTCCCCAGTAAAAAGGCCTTAACTGTGACAGCCTGTCCCTCACACTAAAAGCGAGCTTTAACGTTAACCTAGCACACAAGTAGAGAGAGAGAGAGAGAGATTCAGACAGAGAAGGAAGAAAACAAAATAAAAGGCCGTAGAGAAACGCATACATCGTGGCAATAAACGGCCTCGAACGCCACCCAAACCCGTCCAAAACCTCTCAACCAAACCCCTCCTTTTCTCGTTCTCTCTCCCCCCTCCCGGCTCCAAAAACGCAACCGCGAACGCTCTCCCCTCTCTCCTCCACTCCCCTCGCTCTCCTCTCTCCATCTCCATGAGAGCGTAAACGCCACAGCCGTCAAAGCTGACAAGACCGCGAGAAAAAGGAGCGGCCTTTCCTCCCCCATCCCGGGCTCCCGCGATGCCGCCGTCGCGGGTGCTGTTCCTGTTGCTGATGCTGGCGCTGGCGCCGGCGCAGGCCCCGGCGTCGTCGCCGGCGGTGGCGCGGACGGCGGAGGTCCAGGCGGAGATCGACGCGCTCCTCGCGTTCCGGCGCGGGGTGCGCGACCCCTACGGCGCCATATCCGGGTGGGACGCGTCCTCGCCGTCCGCGCCCTGCTCCTGGCGCGGCGTCGCGTGCGCTCCCGGCGGCGCGGGCCGCGTCGTCGAGCTGCAGCTCCCGCGGCTCCGCCTCTCCGGCCCCATATCGCCGGCGCTGGGCTCGCTCTCCTACCTCGAGCGGCTCAGCCTGCGGTCCAACTCCCTCTCCGGCGCCATCCCGGCGTCGCTCTCCCGAGTCACCGCCCTCCGCGCCGTCTTCCTCCAGTCCAACTCGCTCTCCGGCCCCATTCCCCAGTCCTTCCTCTCCAACCTCACCAACCTCGAGACATTCGACGTGTCCGGCAACCTCCTGTCCGGCCCCGTCCCCGCTTCATTCCCTCCGAGCTTGACGTACATCGACCTCTCCTCCAATGCCTTCTCCGGCACCATCCCGGCGAACATTAGCGCCTCCGCGGCGAACCTCCAGTTCTTGAACCTGTCCTTCAACCGGCTCCGGGGCACTGTGCCGGCGTCGCTGGGTACCCTGCAGAACCTGCATTACCTCTGGCTTGACGGGAACCTCCTCGAGGGGACCATCCCTTCGGCGCTCGCCAACTGCTCGACGCTGCTCCACCTGAGCCTGCAGGGGAACTCGCTCCGCGGCATCTTGCCGACCGCGGTCGCGGCCATACCCACGCTGCAGATTCTCTCGGTGTCGCGGAACCAGCTCTCCGGCACCATCCCGGCCGCGGCGTTCGGTAGCCAGGGGAACTCGTCGCTGCGCATCGTGCAGCTCGGCGGCAACGAGTTCTCTCAGGTGGACGTGCCGGGAGGGCTCGGCGCGGATCTTCAGGTGGTGGACCTCGGAGGCAACAAGCTGGCCGGTCCGTTCCCGACCTGGCTCGCCGGGGCTGGGGGGTTGACGCTGCTCGACCTCTCCGGCAATGCGTTCACTGGCGAGTTGCCGCCGGCCGTCGGGAAGCTCACTTCGCTGCTGGAGCTGCGCCTTGGCGGCAATGCTCTGACTGGCACCGTGCCCACGGAGATTGGCAGATGCGGCGCGCTCCAGGTGCTTGACCTTGAGGACAACAACCTCTCCGGCGACGTGCCTGCCGCACTGGGCGGTCTGCCGAGGCTCAAAGAGGTATATCTTGGTGGGAACTCTTTCTCCGGCCCGATTCCAGCGACCTTGGGGAACCTGTCTTGGCTGGAGACCTTGTCCATTCAGCGGAACAGGCTCACCGGCGGCCTGTCTAGTGAGCTCTTCCAGTTGGGAAATCTTACATTCTTGGACCTGTCTGATAACAACCTCACCGGAGAGATCCATCCTGCCATCGGCAACCTGTCAGCTCTCCAGGCTCTGAATTTGAGCGGCAATGCCTTGTCTGGCCGCATTCCGGCAACCATTGGCAACCTTCAGAACCTGCGAGTTCTTGACCTCTCTGGTCAGAAGAATCTCTCTGGCAATCTCCCTGCAGAGCTCTTTGGCTTGCCACAGCTGCAGTTTGTGTCGCTTGCTGATAACTCATTCTCCGGTGATGTTCCTGAGGGATTCAGCAGTCTTTGGAGCCTGCAACATCTTAATCTATCCGGCAATTCTTTCACTGGGTCAACCCCGGCTACATATGGGTACCTGCCATCTCTCCAAGTGCTCTCGGCCTCTCACAACCGCATTACTGGGGAGCTTCCTGCCGAGCTTGCAAATTGTTCCAACCTCACTGTGCTTGAGCTCAGAGGAAACCAGCTGACTGGCACCATCCCAAGTGATGTCTCACGCCTTGGTGAATTGGAGGAGCTTGATCTTGGTTACAATCAGCTCTCTGGCAAGATACCAGAAGAAATTTCCAACAGCTCGTCGCTCACCATTCTCAAGCTTGATGACAACCATATTGGTGGCGAGATACCAGCCTCCCTTGCCAACCTATCGAAGCTGCAGACACTTGACCTGTCATCAAACAATCTTACAGGCAGCATCCCTGCTTCACTAGCTCAGATTCCAGAACTTCATTCATTCAACGTGTCACACAATGAGCTCAGTGGCGAGATACCGGCAATGCTTGGCTCTCGGTTTGGCACCGCTTCAGCATATGCATCCAACTCTGACTTGTGCGGTCCACCATTGGATACTGAATGTGGTGAGTACCGGCGGCGTCGGAGGCGGCAGAAGATGCAGCGCCTGGCTCTGTTGATTGGTGTGGTGGCAGCTGCCTTGGTGCTCCTTGTGCTGTTCTGCTGTTGCTGCGTGTTCAGCTTGCTGCGGTGGAGGCGGCGATTCGTTGAGAGCCGTGATGGTGTCAAGAAGAGGAGACGCAGCCCTGGAAGGGGAAGCGGTTCAAGCGGTACAAGCACGGAGAATGGTGTCAGCCAGCCGAGGCTGATCATGTTCAATTCCAGGATCACATATGCTGATACAGTTGAGGCGACAAGGCAGTTTGATGAGGAGAATGTGCTCAGCCGAGGCCGCCATGGTCTCGTGTTCAAGGCTTGTTACTCTGACGGCACCGTGTTGGCTATCTTGCGGCTTCCTTCTACCTCAGCTGATGGTGCCGTGGTGATTGATGAAGGCTCGTTCAGGAAAGAGGCCGAGTCACTGGGCAAGGTGAAGCACAGGAACCTCACTGTCCTCCGTGGCTACTACGCAGGGCCGCCGCCGGATGTCCGGCTGCTGGTCTATGACTACATGCCCAACGGCAACCTCGCCACACTGCTCCAGGAAGCGTCTCACCAAGACGGCCACATCCTCAACTGGCCAATGAGGCACCTCATCGCCCTCGGTGTCTCCCGCGGCCTCGCGTTCCTGCACCAGTCCGGTGTCGTGCACGGCGACGTCAAGCCGCAGAACATCCTCTTCGATGCCGACTTCGAGCCGCACCTGTCTGACTTTGGTCTTGAGCCAATGGTGGTGACAGCAGGTGCTGCTGCAGCAGCGGCGGCCGCATCAACATCAGCGGCAACACCAGTGGGCTCGCTCGGCTACGTTGCCCCTGACGCCGCTGCTGCTGGGCAGGCTACAAGGGAAGGAGACGTGTACAGCTTCGGCATCGTGTTGCTGGAGTTGCTCACCGGGCGGCGCCCGGGCATGTTCGCCGGGGAGGAGGAAGACATCGTGAAGTGGGTGAAGCGGCAGCTGCAGCGCGGCGCCGTGGCCGAGCTGCTGGAGCCGGGCCTGCTGGAGCTGGACCCGGAGTCGTCTGAGTGGGAGGAGTTCCTGCTGGGCATCAAGGTCGGCCTGCTCTGCACGGCGCCGGACCCCCTGGACCGTCCGGCCATGGGCGATGTGGTGTTCATGCTCGAGGGCTGCCGCGTCGGGCCGGACATCCCGTCCTCCGCCGACCCCACCTCCCAGCCGTCCCCGGCGTAGCTCACCGGCGCCCCTCGGCCGGCAGTGTCAGTTCTGTAGCTTGTTTCCATTTTCTGCTGATTCTTTTTCATGATTAGTTCAGGTTAGTCTGTAGTCTCAGGTAAGCCGGCCGGCGTGATCTCGTCGACGACCAAACTGACTCGTGGTCCCGGGAACCGTTTCCCGCCAAGTAAGGAGGAGGTTGGCCCATGGCTGAAGTAGCCGTTGGGCGTCCTAATCTCGTGGTTAGGGAGGGGTCAGTCCCGGGAAGCAAAGAACCATGTGCCGCACTGGTGCTTGGCACGGCATGATGCTGCAGCCGTGTCGTGGCATGTGGGGTTGCATCCCCATCCGCAACGGCTACTAATGCAGGACCCAGCTGCGCCTTGTCTCCTGGCCATTGATCTCGGCCGTTCTGTACTACTCTGTACTCTGTAGCAATTGATTCGTGTAGGGGCCTGCTTGGCTTCAATGGAATCTTGTCTTTTAATCCCAGTTCACCAGACCAACATCTTTTTGTGCCATGTGCTGTACATTTATCTGCATTTTGTTATCCCAATTGCAACTGGTTCAGTGGGTGGAGTGGATAGATGATGCTTCTGCTTCATGACCGTTAACTTGTTTTGTTCTATGAGTGGAATGACTAGTTTACGCTATCCCGGTTTTCCTGCAATTGTTTTTTCACCAGATAAAGTGAGGGACCCTGCGTTTGTTGTGTCAGTGGATACCATTATTTCTGTGGACACTCTAGATATTGTACTCTTTGCAAACAAAAAACAAAGGGTTATTGTACTGTCTCTGGCTTGGCTGCCCACAATACCGTTATTTCTGCATTACCCCACACGTTTGCCGCAAAGGCAGCTGCTGATATGAGATCTTTTGGTACATACCCTCTGTGCCCCAGCTCCTAAATACGGTCCTCACATTAGCTAGTAGGATATTTGCACGGGAGCATCCGCACGCTTTCCATAATTAGCACCTGCTTATTGCTGGTACATGATCACGGGCATAAATGTGCATTGAAGCGCATGGCTTTTGTTGGTAGGACATCTGAATGAGCAACGTTGTAATGGTGAAATAGGAATCAATTGAGTTAACAAACGAGCAATTTCCATTTGCGACGTTACTAGTGAGTAGCAAGTATCTCCTGCAGTGTACTGATTGCATGCGGCATTCTATCCGCCGTTCCAGATCAGTGTACGCATTGCGCTGTGCTTGGCGTTCCCCAAACTGGAAGACCATCGAAGAAGCTCTTCAGTTTTTCACCGTTCCATCGAGTCAAGCAGGAATGGCGAGACGACCGGCACGCACCACGATTCCGGTGCTTTTGACATGGGGAGACTCCCACTGTCTTCGAGCCGGTAGACCTGCTTGCAGCTCGGGATGCCACGCGGATTCCAAGCATTTCTGACGCGAGCTTTTTGGAAGTGAGGACCTGGGAGGGCGACGGTGTCAGGGGACGGGGAGACTGCAACCCATGGCATCTTGTCATCAGATTGGCATCGCCAGCAGTGAGCCTAGCGCGTAGCTGTTGGGCTGGGGATCTTTGCCTACGGAGCCCTGAACAAGTAGCACGTGATGTGTGTAGTGTGGACGAGCTCCGATGGCATGGCGCCAAACTGTACATGTACTCCGTGTAGGTGGGATAGCTTGGAGGTGTCTTCGTTTGTAACATACCGCCGTGTAGGTGGAGAGCAGCTGCTGGCGTGGTGTTTGTTGACATAACTTGCCATGTGGTTGCCTGAGAGAACAGTCGGAGACACGAAGAGAGACCAACAACACGATGCATAAATTTGCTGTGCACTCTGCAGACGGGAGTAAGTTTCGGTGTCAGAATTTGGAAAGCCTGGCTGCTGAATTATTGAGGAAACATGGATTCATGGAACTGAATCGTTTATAGAGTTATACTACCTCCGTCCCACAATATAAGCATTCTAGTTTTGGTCAAAGTAAATTGTTTTTAACTTTGACTCCAAATAATAAAAAAGTTAGAATGTTTCATTAAGTATAAATGATATTGCTAAATTCATCACGGAACCAATTGTCATAATTTTATTTTTATAGATATTGATAATCAAAATTGAGGTAGATTGACTTTGACCAAACCCAGAAATACTTATATTCTGGGACGGAGGGAGTATACTTACTAGGTGGCTGACCGGTAGAGCCATTTGGCACTTGGGAAGAGGAGGAACCTTTCCAAGGACGCTGCAGAAAGGCCCAAACTAAGGTGTTTTTGCTAATTGGCCCAAACTACAGTATATAAAAATTTAACGGAGATTAGTATTTTTACTGATGACAGATCTCAGTGGGCTTGATTGCAGTTCGGTCCGGGCTTAAATCGTGGAGCTGACACAGAAAGGCCAGCCCCACTCTAACAGTGTAGAATTGGCCCGTTTTCTGGCCCAGCCACATATAGTAGAGCCTAGGTCCAATCAGGACCTGAAGCCCAACTAGAACCCGTGGATGTTTCTCTCGCGAACCAACCCAAACGATTCGATTCCCACTCCCACTGGATTCGGTGGCAGCATCGATTCCCGATGTCACCCCCGATTCCGCTACGACTCGGCATCGGGTGGGTCGGGATATAGCGTGACGGCTCGCATTACCCGCGCCGTCCAACACTCGAACTCGGCTCCAACCTCCTGCCATCGAAGGAAGAAGCGCGCCTGCCGTCTCTCCCTTCGCGGCGGTCGTCCTCCTCCCTTCCGCTGGTGTTGGATTGCTGCGGAGTGTAGATTCATCTGGACCTGGGGTCGATTTCCTTGTTGGTAAGGAACCCTAACTTGCTGCGATGGATTATTTTTTGTTTTACTGCCGCAAGCAATCAAATCCAAATCTTCCTTTCCGTTTATCTGATAGTGGTGGATGTGATCGCACCCTAGCTTATCCGTGCATATGTATGTTCCGGTTCTGTTAGGGCTTGTTCTCAGCACGCACGAGCAACATCGCCACCGGGTTTGGAACTTTGGATCTCCCTAGGCGCGGGTGTAGTCTGTTTTCCCCACGCAAAGTTCGCACCTGAACCTCAGGTGTTTAGCTATCATTAGTTTTGTGTAGCTTGAAAGTAGAGACTAGCCGACTGCTCCCTCTGGAAGCAAAATGTAGATACCTCCATTCCCCACCATTCGTATCTGTTTCGGGTGAGTTAGTTTGGGATTACTTGATGCCTAACTGGACCTGATGTTGGTGGATTCGGCTACTTGCTTGTTCTATTGGTTTTTATCGGTATTGTTGTTTGTGTTTGGCTGGTGTGCCGGGAAAAGCATGGAGTAATTTGAGTTTGCTGATGATTTTTGTATAACTGGTTGGGGTCCTTGGGATAAACTGTGATAAAGTTTTCGTTTTCCTTATGAAATTGCTCCTATGTTTGAATGAAAGAAGTGATTTTCAGAATTTAGTGGGCACACGGAATGTTTGGTCACAGAATACGGGTACATTATTATATGCTTAGTGGCATTGGAGTCAATTTGGGTACCTGATGTGGATTTTGGGTCACGATTACCACCTTTTTTTTATTTGTTTTCCTTTGTAGCAAAGGTTTTATCCTACTACCATTCTACCAACAGCCCAACACATACTGTCTGATGATGGTGATTTCCGTTTATGGTCCTTTAGCAACACAGCGTTACCATTGGTTGTTTATGCTATCTTTCCATGTTGGTTTTCTTATTGATCGCCGAAGCACGTTACAGTCTGATAATTTGTTACTAGGTGTTTACCTCAACTATTCTCTTTTGCAAGTCAAGTAGCTTTGTTCATATACCTTTATTGTACTTGTTGATGGCAGGTTGAGAGAAGTTGAAGCAAAGGTCCCGGCAATATGGTATGCATCACACGATAGCATCATTCTTGATTCTTGATTCTATGTTCAAAACTCGTCGGTCTGCACATTATTTCCTATCGTCGTTCTGCACATTATTCCGTACCATTTTGTTGCTTGAGTGGGTGTATCAGTTCTTTCTGATAGATTCACTGTATGAATTTCCAGTGTCTGATAGTTCCAATAGTCTATGTTCATATTTACTTGGTCCATAGGCGTACAATAAACATGCCCATCCATGGAACATTTGGCATTTGGCAGATGAAGCTAAATATAAACCTATTCATAAAAGCACATGTCCTTTTTAAAATTCAGATGCACAAACAATCAAAATCTTAAATCACTTGGTCAGATTGATTGAATGTTATATTAAGCAAATTATAATATATTATATCTTCCTTTTACCCCCTGGGTGATAAATAAGTTGTGTTTATTCTTCGTAATTCTTGTGTTGCATTCCTGTTTCATTATTAGCTTCTAACTTCTGTTTTTTTTTTCTTATTAAATGACATATATGGGAAATCCATTATAATCTGATCCTGAGCATGATTCAAATGATGAGGACGTTAGCTGCATTTCTTCTCATATGTTTTATCTCTGGCTTCTGAGACTGAAATCTGTTAAGGGATATATGCTTAATTAACTAGTTTTTTTTTCTGTAGTTTTATGGAGGATACGCTTACCATGGGACTAACTTTGAGCAGACGTACCGTTGTTATCCATCATCCTTTTTTGATAAGGTATGGTGCTTTGTGGTGCTATTAGTTTCATCTGCACATGTTACCGTCCTTACTCATACTGTCTTTGAATTAACGTTCTTTCTATTTGTTTCAGCCACACCTGGAAGGGGGTGACAAAGGTAAGTACGGGTGGTTTGTTTGCTTTTTCTGGGGTTACCAATCACTGTCACATGGCACACCTCTGATATTGTATTGTTGCTGTCTAATGCAGTAATTATGCCACCATCTGCCCTTGATCGTCTTGGTAAGCTCATTCAGTATTGGTTTGTTGGATGTTATATTGATTTTGTTACTTCATCTTATTGTTTTGATTATTTGTAAAGAGAAATTAATTGCATTAATTGTTTGGGCTCTTTTCATAGCTTCCCTGCACATCGAGTACCCTATGCTATTTGAGCTGCACAATGATGCGGATCAACGGATTTCACACTGTGGTGTTTTGGAGTTTGTAGCAGATGAAGGCATGATCATCATGCCCTACTGGGTATGTATAAGAGTTGGACTTTTTTTACTGTTTTCTTCAGTTATGTTGCCTAAGAAGCACGTTTCGACTGAGTTGTGTAACATGTCTTTCACATGTGCAGATGATGCAAAACATGCTGCTTAAAGAGGGTGACACTGTCCGTATAAAAAATGCAACCCTTCCCAAGGGTACATATGTGAAGTTGCAACCTCACACAACTGATTTTCTTGACATCTCAAATCCGAAAGCTATGTCAGTAACCAATAAAATTGTTCTATTCTTATTTATATACCTTCATGGTTTTGGAATGTGGCTGTGGCATCATCATTCTCAGTACGTGATGTGTAATTTTGCAGCTTGGAGAAAACTCTAAGAAATTTCTCTTGCTTAACCACGGGAGACAGCATCATGGTAGCTTACAACAACAAACAGTATTACATTGATATTGTTGAAACAAAGCCTGCTTCAGCAGTTAGCATCATTGAGACAGACTGTGAAGTGGACTTTGCACCTCCCCTTGATTACAAAGAACCTGAGAAACCACAGCAAGCTACAGTCCCTACAAGCAAAGCATCTGATGAAGGTATATCCTGATTGTAGGCTAGTTTCTAACTCCCTTTCTGTTTCTGGCAGTTCCATCTGGAAATTTGAAACCAAGTCTGCTTCTCTTGTATGATTTTTACTGTGATAAAATATATGAAGACAAAAATACTGGAGGAAGATGCTAAAACTTAAAGCATCAGGCATTTTGCTAATTGCTACATTCATTTGCACGATTCGGTATTTTATCTTTGTATGAATTAGAAACTCTTCTTCGAATTAACATTTGCTGCTATATTGCTCCTCTATATCTCGGTATCAAATCTCAAGTTTCTTTCCTTGAATTATAAGCATTTGCTACAGAGACACAGTAATTTGGTCGCATTTCTAAAGCTTTTTCAGCTCCATAGTTACTATGGTGTTATTTGGAATTTCTTTTTTGAGACATGGTCGCTTGCTGTGGCATTATGCAGTTGAAGAGACTGCAATTGAAGAGGAACCAAAATTCAAACCATTTACTGGTTCTGGGAAGAGGTTGGATGGTAAAGCCTCAAAAGTTCAAGCGACTGACCTTCCTTCCGCTGCACGTTCTGCACCTCCAGATTCAAACAAAAGGCCAAGCCAGCAAACCGCAGCACCAGCAACTTCAGGAGCTAGCAGTTCCACTCGTCAGAAAACAGGAAAGCTTGTTTTTGGTTCAAATGCAAGCAACAAAGAACCACAGAAGGTATTTCCTACACTTTGAATTTCTCATGCTCCTTCACTGACATTGTGAATTTGTTTTTTAAAAAAACCTATTTGCTTGTCTTAAAACTCGTGAATATGATCTAGGCTTCATCAATGCTAATTGACAAGCTGGATGATTAAAGAGTTAAAAGTTTCAACATAGAGACCAAGCGTGAAACATTTGTTTGCATTTGGAAACCAGTTACAGTTCTAATTCCTCCTGACATTTTGTGGGGAAGGTATAATTTTGGAGTAAGCATAGTTTTAGTTCTGTAGAATCAACATTTCTGTTACCTTCTGTAAAAGATGGTGGCTAGTATTAATCCTGTACCTTGCTGCAAATATTTCTATTTATAAAATTTTGTGTGACTGAGAAATTATCATGGAATAAGCCTGGCATGAGAAATTGTCATGAAATGGTTGGTGAATGCAGGTCATTTTGTTCTCAGTTTTAAAATAATATGATTTCTGTTATTTACTGTAACAGGCTCCTGCTAAAGATGATGAACCCCCGAAGAAGGACGAACCGAAGTTCCAAGCATTTTCTGGGAAGAGCTACTCCTTGAAACGCTAGCTTCTACTACAACAGTTAATATTAGAAAATAGCTATGGCGTTCTGGTTATTGTTCACAACTGTATCTCAAATGTCCTCCCTTTCCATGCCTTTGATCACCAGCATGTAGATATGACTTGAAGTATATAAAGTCTTGATGGAAATATGGGCCATCTGTCTTCAAGTATCATCCCTGCATGCATTCTTCAAATACTATTTGAGTTTAAATTCGCTGTTGATTTCCAGAATGTGACTATGAAGCAAGAGTGGGTCCTCCCTGCCCAAATCGAAACATAAAGTTGGTCTGTGACAGGCCAGATGGCAATGAATGTTGGGCCCTTGGAGTTTGGTTATCTACCTATAATATAAACCCTACTTGCATCCCGATAGCTCAATGCTGGACAATGGAGCAACGTTCTTTCAAGTCTCACATGCCAATTTTTTTTTAGCACGCACCAGATCTGTACATACTGCATCGTCACTCTTATGCAGTTTATTGATCACTCATCCGTTTTGAGTCTCTGAAATTGCAGCAAACGGGAAGACATGTATGGTCTGCTGTGCGGAGTAGCTAAGTCAAATGATGGGTTCTTTGATTGCAAGTATTGTAGCACTGATAATTCAAATTTAGGAACGTGTACACGGCTCAATTAGCCAGCTGAAGTATCTGGCAAAAGACTAGTGTCCGGCAGCTTTTGTGTTCGCTAAGTTACCAGTTCTGACCTAACCAACACAACAGCATCTTGTTTTCATGGAAACGAAAAACACAGCAATATCCTACTCCACTAGAATGAAGTCAATAATCCATTATGCATATTTGTCAGTGCTCCTCTCTCTGGAGTGCGAACTGTCACGTTGCCACAGAGCCACACTCACACCCACGCATAAAAACAAAGAGAAAAATCTGATCACACACTGATCACTCACTCTTATCTAGTGCTCCACTGCAGGACAACAAGCGACTATAACGTCTCTATGAAGTCGCTGCAGCATGGATTCTACACTTGTTGGCACTGCCATTTTTGCATCGGTCGCTTTGTTAATTCTATCAGCGATCTGTCGTTGGGAGTGGCCACCAGATCGACAAGTCCAAAGCTACTCACCCGTCGAAATCGGAGAAAGCGCCGTGCACCAAGAACCGAAATCGATTTGTTTGGGGGTGAAGCAATGTGCACTAGCTTTCCTTGGCTCCCCTTTTTTAGGTTCACATCATCTTCAGGTAGCACGTAGGCATAGGAGCGTTGCTTCTTTCCTGCTTCCTTTTTTCCCCTTCTTCTTTTGAAGTTTTGTGCACTTGGTTCTGGAAATGGTGGTGGATTAGGCCATAACGCATAATCGTGCCGTTTATTTATCGCTCTAGATGATACGCACTTCAGCATTAAGCATTTTACTCCTATTTCCTGATGAGCACTTAATGCTTGTGTTTGAATCGTGACTTGTGATAATTAAACGGCACGACCATGCGGTTTTTCTCTTTCAATTCTGACCTATCACAAGTCAGGCGAAAGGGACTAGCGTTCCTGGTTCGCCAAGCCGCATGTGCACACGTCTCAGGTGTCTAGAAATTTTAGTTAACAAGGGAGTGTTTATCAACAGCCTGGTGCTTCTGATAAGATGTTTGTTTTAATGAGATTTGGCTTTGGGGAAAGTCTGCACAAACTTAACTTGTCCCTGAATGTTTGTGTAGCGTTAGACCTTGTTCAAATCCTTTTTTAGGCCTAATTAATTCATTTTATTCTTTGCGGAGTACAGTTCATTTGATTGTATACCAGTTAAAGCATAGGTTTATAAGCTGGTTTGCATGAACAGCTCGAGCAGTAGTTCACCAGATTTAGATACTACATCACCTTGTCAACGTTGATGAGGGGAAAGAGAGACTTGACAACTGATCGAGGAGACGAGGAGGCACATCAGAAAACTGCAAACCAAACACGTAGCCTGCATCGATCGTCTCCTTTCTTGGCCGAAAAGCGATGCGGTAGCGGACGACGTGCAGGCGAGGAAAGGGCGTGATAGCTCGCGAAAAGCTTCGAATCCTTGAGATCGATCGATCGACGGGCATGCCATGCTTAAAACCCAAGTAAAACGGGAGAGCAGTCCATAATAAACAAAGAAAAGGTATCTAGGAGCTATCTCGAATTTTGGTAGCGAATTTTGTTGTTATGCTTGGGTTACGTTGTCTCATCGAGTTGGCGCGGCATATAACAGAACGCGAGTAGTGACACGCCACCTCGATGTACTAGTAGGACGATATGCAACGCCTGGCATACATGCATGCATGCATGTGCATGGGCAAGTTGAAATGTCAATCGCGCGCGGTTCGTAATTAAAAGGGAAGAAAATGCATTTGGAACGAAAAGATAAAAAGCTCCCGGATAGCTTTTTTTCTGAGAGCTCGATGCCACCAAAATTTAGATATGGCGCGCATATTATAGGACGAATTAATCATGGTCCATCACATGAGAGCGAGTGCTGATTAAGTACGTACTGCTCTCTCGATCATGCTACCAAAATTTAGATATGGCGCGCATATTATAGGACGAATTAAAGAGACGACCAACGATGATGGCAGTATGTTGGCTAGTGATGATCAGTATTACGCTCAATAATACCTTCATATTTGAGTGCGATGTTAATTAAGTCTTAGCATGTTCTAATAGTACACCGCAATGAAAAGTGCTGGTCGATGAACATATATGTTTGCCACGTATTGGCCGGCCAGGTAGACCCAGTTAGCTAGGCACGGCACCAACCGCGGCAAGCGCGAGTACGCTAAACCATTAAACACGAGCTGGCCGGAGCAATTGAAACAAGCAAGTGGTCCTGATCGATCTGCCTTTTACACAAAGCAACGTACAATTACTCATACACGTTGTTGCATGGATCCATCAACGACATGTATGTCCCCTCCCATTGTTGGTAGCTGTAAGCTGTGTATCTAGTTACTAGAACTAGACAATTGCATCGCTCCGTCGTGGAGCGCCTGGCCGGGGTCCTCCACGAGAAAACGCCGGGAAGGAATGACTGGTCCTGCAGTACACCAGTAGCTTCGGTTCCCCACTGTGTCGGAATAACTATGCGCGTACGTTGATTCATGCTGCTTTTCTGCTTTCTACGGAAGCGCGCGGACGGCCGGCCGGCCGGGGTCCGGGTTGCCGGAAAGCCTTGTGTTGTGCCTTCCCTTTCCCCGAGCACGGGAGGAAGCATGTGACGCCTTCCTTTCCCCGAAACGGAAGCGAAAAACCCGAGCCAGAAATGCTGCCGATCCCGATCCCCCCGGGTCCCGACCCGACCGCCGCGTTTACCAGCCACGGCGCGCGCGCGTATTCCCGCCCGCCCGCCCGCCCGCCGGCGCCGTGTGCTCTGCTCTGCCCCACGCGGCCGATCCACCCACCGCGCGGAACACGACGGCACGTGGTAACCGGTAAGCCTGAGGTCAGTAAGCCAAGCCCAGGCTAAAAAAAAAAAAAAAGGTAAGCCAAGCCCAGGCTGTAAAGATCTCCTCGCGCACCGCACACGCGCACCAGCAGCAGAACGGCCGCGGGCAGAGCCAGAGCCCCGGTGCTCCCCACCGGCCACCCGCCCCACCCCCACTCCGCTCCACTAACCAACGCCCGCGGATTTTAATTAATCCCGCCATGACCCAACCACTCTCCGCGCGATTTCAAAATCCAGCCACAGCAACAAAGCGGACAGTGTCACAGTCTCACAGCGACGACGTGGATTAATCAATCGAGACCTCGCGATCAGGCAGGGCAGCGCCGCAGGGGTATTTACCAGTCCTGAGCAGGGTGATGGATTATATTAGCGTTTGAAACCGGGTATAAAACCTGCGACGCCAAGGCCACCGTGCGACGAAAGCCCAGACAGACAGCCACTGTCGCCCGCCTCCCGCCTCTCCAAGCCTGACCGGGCGGGAACGAACATCCGTTGCCGCGCCGCCATGGCGCCGTTCCAGATGCGATTCGGGCTCCAGACCTCCCCCGCGCGTTCCGACGAGGAGGAGGACGACGACGACGAGGAGGAGGAGTTTGAGGAGGACGACGAGGCGGAGAGCGAGGAGGGGGCGGCCGGCGGCTCGCCGCCGTACATGATGCGGGCCGGGAGGGGAGGCGGAGGCGGCGGACTGGTGGGCGCGGTGGTGGGCGCGCTGCGGAGGTCGCTGGTGATGTGCAGCGTCGGCGCCGTGGGGGACGACGACGACGACGACAGCGAAGGGGAAGGCGAGGGGATCGAGATTGGGCGGCCCACGGACGTGCGCCATGTCTCCCACGTCACCTTCGACCGCTTCGGCGGCTTCCTCGGCCTCCCCGCCGACCTCGAGCCCGACGTGCCGCGCCCCACGCCCAGCGCCAGGTGAGCGAGCTCGCTCGCTGCTCATTCCTTGTCACCAATTAGTAAGCGTCGGTTAATTCTGGTTTCGTGTCGCATGATTTTTCACTGCTTCTGTGAAGGAATTGTAGCCAGTTATCGTGAAATTGGGCGTTGAAACTTGGTGCGTGCAACGCAAATGTTTTCCCCGTCGTTCTTAGTGTTCCGAAGTTTAGGGAACGCTCCAAGCGAACGGATGGAAGTGAGCTGTGTTTTGTTCTCCTCAGCGTGATCCAGTGTAGGGATGGAGTTAATTAACCGCTTGGAATTAAACTACTGGTAATCGGACAAGTTGACCACCTTAAAAGACAGGACAAGTGGTACTTTTTAAAGTACAACTTGTTGCTTTCTGTTTCAAGAAGTACATACGAGAATTTTAGTCATTCTGGATGGCCTGTTCTGCTCTGCACTTCCCATCGGTGCTCTGACGCAAGAAATGGAACAGGCTGAAGACATGTGAGGGCATACGATTCCGAAGATTAAACAAGGACATACGAAATATGTTAATTCCTACATGTCTAACGGTTATTCAGCCATTCAAAGGATTTTGTTGCCAAACTTATTTTCCCTGCTTGAGTTTGAAGCAACGGAGCTGTTTGAGGTGGTTGGCCTGTTGGCCAGCAAGAGCAACCAGCAGGGAATCTTTTCTTTTAATTTGGGATCAAGGTCAATTGTAGTTGCATCAGATATACGCTGTATGTGTGTGTGTGTGTGTGTGTGTTTACCTTTTCGCGTCTACAAATATGATTTACACTGGCCGTTTAGGCTGATGACACCAAATCAGGATTCCAATAATTCCTCTATTAACCTGGTCCGTTGAGCTACAGAATATGAACATTCACCTTGTCGTGTTGCCCGTATGCAGTTTTAGCTCTCATCAAGTTTTTAACTGTTATATTGACCACAAGTCTAATTGTTAAACCTTAACACGATCTTTTTTGTTACTATTTAGCACATTTTCTAAATTTTTCTAGTCTAATTATACATGCAGTGTGAATATATTTGGAGTTTCACCCACCTCTCTGCAATGCTCATATGATCAAAGAGGAAACAGTGTGCCAACAATACTCTTGATGATGCAGAGGAATTTATATGCACGTGAGGGACTTAAGGTATGGGCAAAGTAGCTATCAATTCAACAATTTAGTGTCAATATTTCAACATATCTTCGAAACACTTACCTATACATTTTTGTTCTAGATTGAAGGAATCTTCAGGATTAATGCAGAAAATAGCGAGGAAGTCTATGTCAGGAACCAGTTGAACAGTGGAGTGGTTCCAGATGAAGTTGACTTACACTGCCTTGCTGGGTTGATAAAGGTATTGTGAACTCAGTTAATATTCAACCGCAGTGAGCTCTTTCTTTAACTTCCCAGATTGAGAAATACCTGAAACTGACAGTCAAAAATGCAGAGAATTGGGAATAACAGAAATATAGTTTTTTTTTTTTTTTTTTTGCGGAGTGGAACAGAAATATAGTTGTTGCAAGGAAAAAAAAAACATGATCCTTAGAATGAGACAGATCTATTTTATGGGGAATGGGTTGTCAGATATTCAAGTTGTTCCCATATTTTCTTGTCATCATTCCATAATTAGCAGTGGTGCCTTTTTGTAGGCATGGTTTCGGGAACTTCCTGCAGGAATATTGGATGCATTGTCACCAGAACAAGTAATGCATTGCAACACGGAAGAGGAGTGTGCTCTCCTTGCCTCTATGCTGCCACCAGTGGAAGCAGCGTTACTTGATTGGGCCATTAATCTGATGGCCGATGTTGTGGAGCATGAAAACTACAATAAGATGAATGCCCGGAACATTGCTATGGTGTTTGCACCGAATATGACTCAGGTGATTAGAAATTTCTCCCTTTTTATCTACAGATTCAACTAATGCATACACTAATCCTGTTGTATTTCTCTTCCAGATGGCCGATCCATTAACTGCCCTGATACATGCAGTTCAGGTAATGAATTTCCTCAAGACATTAATCTTGAAGACTTTAAAGGAAAGAAAGGAGGCAACTGGAGAAGTTAAGGCATTACAATCATGCTCTGATTCCCCGGCTGACCGATATGAAGCTCATATGTCAGAGAATTTGGAGAAACCTTTTGCTATTTCAAGTCAGAAAGAAGTTGATTTTCACATGATTGATAGGGCTACTTCTGATCAACTCCTTGAACCTGAGAAAGCTCTCGATCATGACGTACAAAGCCGTTCTTATGAACCAAAGACATTTGGAACTGATATGGATCACAAGAAAATCCAGAATGATGTTTCCCTTCTTGGTATTGATTCGAAAAGCCAAGTCAACAATTCTGGAAAAGGATTTGGTAACAGAAACGCGGAAGGATTGTTTGACAGGTTTAGTTTTAGGAAGGGGGTTGAGAGGCTTTGCAGGCACCCAGTATTCCAATTGAGTAGGTCCATGAAGAAGTCTGGAGACGTTGTGGTCTTTGATCCCCCCAGAGAAGCAAGACAGGCTTGGGTATGATATGATAATGATATTGTATGTACCATGTAGTTGGGAATGCCATTCTTTTCACTTTAGTGAGAGTAGAGTCGTTTAGCAAATTAGGGACTGCAAATTTGAGGTTATTTGAGTTGATAATGATATTGTATGTACCATGTAGTTGGGAATGCCATTCTTTTCACTTTAGTGAGAGTAGAGTCGTTTAGCAAATTAGGGACTGCAAATTTGAGGTTATTTGAGTGTATATTACAGCCTTCACTTCTGACGAAAGCGTCTGGAGATATAATTTGTGGTTTCTAAGGAGTAAAAGAAACCCACTGTGAACATGAAATCCGTGCTGTATGCCTCAACCTCAAACGTTAGCCATCTCGTGATGGTTCTCTTACAAGCTTGCAGATATGCTACAACATTGCCAACATGTACAGATTGTCAGTAACCTGTAATATAATGTCAGTGAACTGTAATACAAATGTATTTGCTCTTTTTGGGTAGCATGCACTCACCATTAACCTAACAGGATAAGCATAGGTATGCCTGGCTGCTATCCTGGACTACAACTGAAAATCTTCTCACTCAGATTTCTGGATGTCACCAGTTTGTATCTGAACCGAATTCATGTTCGTCCTATCTCTGTTGAAGTAGTCAAGGCAGAGAACATGTCAAAGATACATCAGCAAGCGCAGGTGACACATGCAGAAACAGTACGCATGCCGATGCCAAGTGCATTGGAGATATATGCAACCTCAGAGATGTCTCAGGCTTTCAAGTACATAAACATAAGATGGCTCTCCCCCGTGCCCTCTGCTGCTCCTCTCTTCTCATTGCATCGCTGCTGCTCATTTTTCCTTCTGCAGCATTGCCTCATGCGTTCTTCATCTTTGGAGACTCTCTTGTTGATGCAGGCAACAATGACTATCTTGTGACCCTTTCCAAGGCCAATTCCCCACCGTACGGAGTTGATTTTACAGTTTCTGGTGGCAAGCCAACCGGAAGGTTCACAAATGGGATGACTATTGCAGATGTCATGGGTAATGGGAATTATGAGTTGGATGAGTTATTTGATTCCACTCCTGGTTTAACATTTCCTAGCAATACGCTTTCAGGTGAGGCCTTGGGGCAGAAATCCTTTGCTCCACCCTATTTAGCTCCAAATTCAAGTGCTGAAATGGCTAGCATGGGGATTAACTTCGCGTCTGGTTCTTCAGGCATATTTGATGAGACGGGTTCCTATTATGTATGTTCATTCCTTATAATTGTTTAGTAATTAGTTATATTCTCCCTAGCTTTCTTTGATTATGAAACGTCATTGTAGATTGGGAGAATTCCTCTATCACAGCAAATCAGCTACTTTGAAAAGACCAGAGCTCAGATACTGGAGACTCTGGGGGAGGAAGCTGCAACGGATTTATTCAAGAATGCACTCTTCACTGTGGCAGCAGGATCCAATGACATTTTGGAGTACCTTACACCTTCTATACCATTCTTTGGACGAGAGAAACCTGATCCTTCCTATTTTCAGGATGTGCTGGTTTCCAACCTGACATTTTATCTGAAGGTTCTGCCAAGTTCTGAAACTGTATTTTCTGTCGCTTGCTCGTGTTTTCAAGCTGATCTACATTTTGTTTTCTTCGATTCAGAGACTCAACGAGATGGGGGCAAGAAAGATTGTTGTGTCCGACGTTGGGCCACTCGGTTGTATACCGTACGTTCGTGCTCTGGAGTTCATGCCTCCAGGGGAGTGTTCAGCGTCTGCAAATCGGGTCACTGAAGGTTACAACAAGAAACTGAAGGCGATGGTCGGGAAGATGAACCAGGAGATGGGTCCAGAGAGTAAATTTGTGTACGCCAATACGTACGGGATCGTGACAGAAATCATTCAGCGCTACAGTCACTACGGTAAGCTTTTCTACTTCCTGGAAATGCTGTTACTTCAGAGCTCAAAATTGAATACCTCCTGCTGTGTTCTGAACATACCATTGCGAATGCCAGGTTTTGAGAACGCGCTGGACCCGTGCTGCGGCGGCAGCTTCCCTCCGTTCCTCTGCATCGGCATGGCCAACTCCAGCTTCTCTCTGTGCAAGGACCGCTCGAAGTACGTGTTCTGGGACGCGTTCCACCCGACGGAGGCCGCCAACTTCATCGTCGCCGGAAAACTGCTCGACGGCGACGCGGCTGCCGCTTCTCCAATCAATGTCCGACAGTTGTACCAGTATCAGTTCAAGTGAGGTGAGGGATCAACGTGCCGTGTCATTGATGGTTTCGGCCGTACAAGTATCTTCCTTCTCCAGTTTTTTTCTAGAGGCTTGGACTCTGGACGCAGACGAACCAGAAATGTTCGCGCGTTTTTAACATGTAAAATGTGACTGATCCCTCCTACCTAAGCGCGCTTTCCTCTGTGTTTCTATCTTTTCCGAGGTTTGGGAAGCTGAACGGCTGTGTAAGCAAAAGCTAGTCGCTCTCCTCATTAAACGGTCAGGCAGTCGAGCGGCGCAGCACGGTCGCAGGCTAGACCAACGAATGGTACTGCAGCAGAATTAAGCGCACGATTAACGCGCAAAGAAAATCCATGAACAACGAGTGCAACGCAGCGCGGCGCGCCCAATACTACGACCGCCGAAGGTGCAAGTACTCGATCACGAGACGCGGGCTATATATGCGCACAAAGCTTGGACCCCGGGCTGGCCGCGTGTCACCTCTCCTCCGGCTCCACCACCATGGAGCCAGCGACGGCCGCGGGGCCTGCGAAGCCCAATCATCCCGGAGCCAGCCCCACTCGCGCTGGCGCGGCCGTGTGGAGAGCGCCGTGGTCGTGCGTGTCGGCGACGGCCGCGAGCCTCGTCACGGTGGGGCTCGGCGGCGCCGCGCTGCTGGTGTGGTGGGCGCTGGCGTTCCACCCGGCGAACGCGCGGCTCTGGATGGTGCCCGCCGGGCTCGTCCTCCTCGGCACGCCCATCCTGGCCTGGCTCTCCCTCTTCGCCTCCGACCCGTGCGGCCGCCATCAGGCGCCGCCGCCGCTGGAGGCTCCTGCCACATCAGCTTAATTAGCTAGCCGCGGAACCTTTTTCGACGATCGATGCATAGCTACTTCCACACCTGGTTGTATGTGTTTTCTAGTTTGTTGCTTATTGACAATTTTGGAATCAGATGTACAGAGTATATATACTTAGAGGCAATTATAATACTTCGGTTGATCTTCTCTAAAGTTGCAGAAGGGAGAAGCTCGTGTTCTTCATGGGCCAGGCCTACTAGCTAGAGCGAGAGGGCGTCGATATGATATGCTTCGTTTTGTTCGTTCTTTTCGCCTCCGTTGATCCGGTGAGTGCGATCTTTCGGCAGCTTTGTTTGTTCACGCAGCTTCTAAAATTCCAAAGTCCAAAGCGGGCGTGTGCCGACGAATTGTACTCCATTGCATGCAATTGGTCGGCGTCTCGTCGAGAAATGAACGTGCATTTGTGCGCATGGGGCCCGGCTGTTGATTTTTCTCTCCGGATAGGGAGGGTTACCCCACTCGGCCAGCTTTCGCTGTTTTGGAATCGGCATTACATCAGGTGGCTGGTTGCTGGTTCATCCAGGGGGGTTAAAGATAAGGCTAAGCTCGTCACAGCTGGAACTAACTGGGTTAACTGGCTCAGATCTGAGCTTATCCTGATATAAAGGATCCATCCTTCTCAGTATGTCATCTACTTGAAGCACACGGGCATAGTGTGCAACCTTAACCTCATCTACTTGAAGCACACGGGCATCGGGTGTTAGAAATAACTGTGTGACAAGAACACTGGCTGGTTCAAAGTTACACAACAAGTCTCCACATATACAAGATAGCATCAAGAGAAAATGTTGGCAAGATAGCATTGCGCCGGCCTTTAACTAAATGCTTCTTTTATTGATTTATTAGGAACAGTGAAGTATAAACATTTTCTTTATTGTTCCTTGGAATCATTACAGTATCGTTATACAGACAACATTCGGAAGAGCAAATTACCAGGATACAGAAGAGCAGGGTTCACATCAGCTGAACGTTAGTAATTAAGGAAGTGACGAGCCCCATCAGATGGCTTCAGCTTCAGGGTGAACTTTGGAGCCAGGGTATGAAAACAGCTTGATAGCATTCTTGTAACTCACCTCGGCGAGTTCTGCCTCTGAAATTTCAAGCAGTGATGCCACATACTTCAAAACCTGGAAATAAGGGAACCCGCAGTTTATTGGAAGCATCTTGTCAGTACATTGTTGTTGCGACTTGAAATGGTATAGCAACACATACTGGAAAGGTAGTCAGGAAATCATAAACAAAAATGTCAGCCAAGGGTCTTCATCAAGCCCGAAAAGGAGAAAAATCTTACAATATGGATATTAGCTGGGTGGTTTAAGGACTCATTCGATGCCGTAGCTGCCTGCGGATCTGAATCTTTGGGTTGGTTTTCAGTATCTGCGTTTGAAGCGTGCACAGGGATTGGTGATACAGGAAAATTGTCCAACTTGGGCAATGCATCCGGTGCATCCGTCTCTAAGAGAATTCTATCCAAAGGTATCTAAAACATAACAAAAACAATTCACGCGTAAACCTTTCCCTTCCGGAGATGAAAATCATTGATGAAGAATCAACCTACTTACCGATTTTAGCATTTTCTTTGCCTTGGTGGTTTTCATGGAAGTTAGGAAGCCAGAAAGTGAGAAATAACAGCCTAAATTTGCAAGGCCTGACACCATTTCTGCAGATCCCAGATATGAATGCAACAAAACACCTGCGGGAAAAGGTCCAATTTCCCTGCCAAATAAAATGTTAACATAACAGAAATTGTATGTAACACTTATTTCGGCATAAAGTGACAGGGAAACTATATAACTTCTCACTCGTTAATCTAAGGATCAAAGAGAGAAGAAGAAAAATCATGGTCTTGGTTTTGCATGTAACGGAATTTTCCATACAATATAGATGTGCACCATATGTGAGCAATCTATTTTAAGAATGTCATACTGGAAGTAAAAGTGAATGGAGAACCGAATTCTATTTCTTACGTCAGAATTTCCAGAAGATCTCCAAAGGCACGCACACAATGAACAGAAACAGGTCTTTCCAATTCCTTAGCAAGTTCAAGTTGTCTCCGGAACACTTCAACCTGGGGTAAAATTATTTCATTGCTATTTTGAATGGAAATGAAAGATGTATTTGTGAACAAAAAACTAAAGAGTCAACCAAAACTGTAGACAAAAATTCAGATGCAAGCATGCAACATGAAGTTCTGACCTGTTCACCAAAGTCAATAGTCTTTCCGTGTGAACCTTTGTCCAGGCCAATCTGCATTAAAAGTGAGCATATGACAAGAGCAGATAAAGGGTGCCTATGGAGCAGAGTCACTTATTATGGTATGGATTCAGACACACTAGTGGCCTCGGAATTAGCAAGTATATAGAGAGAGATATTTCTAAACCGAATTGTTGCCGTCTAAATTGCAGCGCAAAAGCCATCACAGTTCTATTTCTGGTTACAGGAACACCTTCTAGTGTAACAAGGGGTCAAAGGAAAATCTCACCTCCCCAACGGCTGCCTCTGGTGTCTCCGAGAAGAACCGCCGCAGCGAATCCATCCAATCCGGCGATCTCTCGGGCACCCACCTACCAATTCACGGAACTATGTATCATAATCGGCAGAGCAACGCGAGTAGCAGCTAGCAGGCCGGGAATCTTACCATGGGTGGAGGCCGAAGCAGGGGACGACGGCTGGGTGATGCACGGCCATCTGCTTCACCAGATGCCAGTCTTTCTGCGCGCAGCGAGTAGGGGAAGGGTCAGCGACGAGCCGACGAGCCGTATATCGCTCGTGCTCCAGAAGGTGAGGCAATTGGAGCGGCACGCGTACCTCGGAAGTGCCATTGACCGCGAAGCGGGCGACGCCCGAGGCCGCGGCGGCGCGTATGAGGGCGGGGGCGACCGCCGCGACGCGGGGGTCCTGCAGGTGGCAGTGCGCGTCGAAGAGCCGCACGGCGGAGGCGGCACGGGCTGGTGTCTGGGCCATCGCCGGCGGGGGGACACGCGGTGGACGGAGCGGGGACTTGCGGAGCTTGGAGCGGTGGCCGCTGTCAGGTCCGAGATTCCAGGGCAGGATTTGATGGGCCGCGAACGAAAGATTCCAGTTAGCCTAGTGTCAGTTGTTCATGGGCCTTCGATGGGGCATCGGCGTCCAGGCGCGGGTGAGATGCAGCCCAGTAGACTGAGCTAGCCCAATTTTGTGAGGTATCCACCGTCAGAATTGGATTTTGCAGATCAAAAACAGGTTGCTCAAATGAGTCATCTCGCATTCTCCACGGGACCATAACTCGAAGAATCGCCACAGGGCTGGTGCTTTATGAGTCGTCACATCGGTTGGGCTGGAGCCACTGATCACGGGGTAACGGACTCTATTGTGTGACACAACAAACCAATGCATATTGCACTACATGAACAAAGAAAACAAAATCGTCAGTACTGCCAACACGAAGTAAGAAACAAGCAGCAGTTTGAATCACCCAACATTTTAAACGGCAGTCAAAGATGCGCTCACTGACATAAACAGGCACAGCACGCTTGGGCTTGGCACTCTGCTACTAATCGCCGTTTTCATGCAACTAATCGCCGTTTTCCGGAGACGAAACAGGTCGAGGCGTTCCATCGCTGTATGTGAGAGCGCGCATGTCCAACGGGTGACGCAGTTAATTAGCACGTCACATCAACAGTTGGACGCCATGATATGCAAGGCATCTAGCTGCCCCCGGGAATAATTATGCCCACGGCAACAGGCTAATGTTCCCACTGGCCAAAGCTGATCCCTCTTGTTTTTACATCCTCCTGCATCATGCCTATCCTCTTCTTTCCCCGGGCGAGATGTACTCCAGGGTAGCCCGGGAAAGTACGTGGGAGCAAAGTGCAGATCGATACGGACACGAACAGGAGGAGAGAAGTTAACTGAACATGGTGGGCTAACACGGATGGATCGCTTCAGGCTTCAATTTGCAGTGACAGTCTCACAAGATTAAGTATGTTCCTAAGACGAAAATAATATGTGGACGAGCTATAGAGACAATTCAGTGGGATACTCGTAGCCATTCAAGTTGGAGGCATCTCTTGTCATGAGAACGACGCTGTAGGTCACGCCCCCATCAGATGATCCGAGTAGGATTCGTGTCATGGGACCTGTATGATTAGTTGATACAGCAGGCAGCAGTTTAATACTCGATTCAGGTTTGCAGCTACTGCTCTAGTCTCGCACAATGAGCCAGACTCGTGAGAACTTGTGTACTAAAAAAGTTTGCTACTCCCATGTGAGCGCCCTTGCCTTAGGATCCTACACACTTCACGCTTGGATGATTCGATCAGGCCTGCAGCACATGACTACATGAGAATGCCGAGGCCTGCAGAGAAATCCAGCCGAGCGCATGGCCATACCCATGGCTTCCAGTGTGGACAAGAGCCTCGAAACCCGTAACTTAACGCTTATCCAAAGGAACCATCGGATCACATAAAACTGCCATAGGAGCAGAATTTCCGGTTTCTCCCCATCTCATGAGCACTGCAGATGGCAAAAATGCTTGTGCGTACCCGATCTTGCCGTTGCATGGACCATCTCAAAGCTCAGCAATGCGTCGCGGATGATTGCACATGCGAGCGAGCATTATTCACTAGTAGTTCCCCTGTATCTATCAAACACTTGCGCCGAAGGAGGCAGTCCACTGGCCGCCTTATCGATGAGGACAAATCGTAACAATGGCCAGCCGTTTGAGTTCTGCGCTTTACTGTTAACGGCTCGCCAAAACATTTGCTTCGACAACTGTTTAGTGCAACATGCATGTATGTGTAGTTGTGTACATGCTACGCAGGTTATACGCAGGTTAGCTCACCTGACTTGACCCTCGATCGCTTTATATTAACCAGCTCACGAGGACTACCAGCCATACACCGACCCGGCATATAAGGTCCCGGGTACGGGTAGCCACCGTCCAAGACTCCTGTGAACCGCGAGTGCGACACGTACGCGCGTACATGCGAGGAATGAGCCCCGCCGCTGCGGCGGCGAAGAAGCGTCTCGGCGTCGGCGGCGGGTTCGCGCTCGGGTGCGGCTGCAAGGACGCCAAGGCCGTGGCGGTGGCGTCCGCGTCGCCGTACTCCGCCACCGCCACGGAGTCGTCCACGGCGACGACGTGGCGCAGCAGGGCGAGGGCCGCGCACCCGTCGGCGTCCGGGTCGACGGGCACGCTCACCGTGCCGTCCGCGTCGTCGTCGTCCTTCCCGTGGGAGGACGTGGAGGTTGTTGATGGCGACGGCGAGGAGGTGAGCTGCAAGCGGGATAGCTCGGCGAACACGCCCAACTTCTCCGGGTTGCTGAGGCAGCTTAACGAGCTCGAACAGAGCGTCGTGTCGTGGGGGCGGAAGAGCACCAGCAAGAGCCACTTGTCGCCGCCGCCACCGCCACCTCCTCCGCCGCCGCCGCCGTTGTCGTCATCGCGGCCGGCGGTGAAGCAGCGAGCTGTGCACAGCGGCGACAGGCGCGACAGTAAAGAAGGTCACGGCGCCAACTTCTCTCCGCCCCCTCCGCCGCCGCCGCCGCCTTCTTTCCAGTTCCAGACGCAGCAGCTCCGCAAGGCAAAGATCATGGACAAAGGCGGCGACAGGCAAGAACCAGCCGTCCTCTTCATCACGCAACAGCCACCACCAGTGCCGGCGCCACCTGCAACGTCATTGCCATTGCTGCCAGAGCAGCCCCGGAACACGAAGAGCACGGAGAAAGCAGGCAGCAAGAAAGAAGACGCCAGCAACAAGTCCCCGCTACGGCCGCAACCTCAGGCGCCGAAGAAGCACCGGAAAGCGAAGAGCTTCGACGGCGGCGGCGGCGGCAAGCTGGACGGCACGGTGGCGGTGGTGAAGCAGTCGGACGACCCGCTGAGCGACTTCCGGCGGTCGATGGTGAACATGATCGTGGAGAACAGGATCGCGACGGGCGACGAGCTCCGCGAGCTGCTCCGCCACTTCCTCGCGCTCAACGCGCCGCACCACCACGACGCCATCCTCCGCGCCTTCACCGAGATCTGGGACGAGGCCTTCTCCGCCGCCAAGGCCGCCTCCCCGCGCCGCGAGTCCCCCGCCCGTAGGCCGACGCCGCCACGGCAGAGGACACCGCCACCACCGCAGCGCCGCCGGCACCATCCGGGTCAGCGGGTGTGGCGCTGACGCGCATGTACGTGGTTACTACTTGCTCGTACAATATGTAGCTGGCTTAGCTAGATTGCTTGCGAGATATGGTCAGTACCACTTGTTGATCACGGATCAACTGCAGATGTTCTTCCCTTCTGTTTGTCAGTAGTGTCCTTCAGTTTCAGTTCCGCTTTGCTTCCACATTTTCCACCAAAACTAGATAGGGAATCTCGTGAAACGGTGAAAGCTAGTGTATCGTTTATTCCGGTTCCGCGTGCGCAAGGGGGCCGACACGTATGAAAGGTCTCGCCGTGAAATCCGTGGCCGCTAGCGCCAGCATACGTCGTCACGAAGCGGAGAACTGCAAGCGGCCGGAGGCGAGGCGAAAAGGCGCTTCGGCTGCGACCCGCGAGAGGGAGCGAGGACGAAGAAGGAATGGTGGTTGGATGGCTGGCGACGGAGGGCCCGTGCATTGAGTTAAGGTGGTGCCGATGGCGGCAGTGGTGGTGGGCTCAAGCGCACACGGGAGCCGGGAGAGCGGGGTAAACTACCCACTGTGCCCAAACAGAGGCAAGCATGAGCCATGAATGCGCCACCTCTCCGGTGTCCTATTCACGTTTGCGTTCCCTCCTGGAAATGCCAAAGTTTCGCTATGCCTCTTGTTTTAGGAATTTTCAGCGGCTTCGTTTCGTATCCGTTGCCATGTGAGGATTCGAAGCCATTAAACGCGACTGCGTAGGTGCAAGCTTCGGACCTACCCGGCCCAACCGGCCGCTAGAGAGCTCATAACTTTTGAACAAAACGCCAGCAAAGTTGAGGAGATCTGGTTTCTTCCCAAGCAAAAATGGCTGCATCCATGGACGTTGACGTAGCAGCAGCGCGCTGCTCATATGAAGGTGGTTGATACGGACGCGAATAGAACAAGCTCGCCCAACTGGCGTATGGGCCAGAGAATAAACACTCGAGGGCCCATCCGTTCTGGGCTGCTCGGATCGAGTTTGTCTCGTCCACCGGCCCCGGATACGGTGGTTACCAGCCGGGCAGCCACCGTCCAGCGTTCATGTATGACGATTCCACGAGTTCTTCCGGTGCGCCACCCACCACCACCGCTGATCCACCGCCTGATATGAACACACCATCGTACCCTTCGCTGTGGTCTCTGCTACTGCAGAGCCGACTGAACTGCTGCTGCCTGTACCAGTATGAAATGTTGCCAGGGGCAGAGGCAGCACCGTAGCAGGCCGCCAATGTGCAACAACGTGTGCTCTGAAGCAAGCCTGACACAATGCAAAGCTGGATGAACAATTGAGCTGCCAGAAGTACACACATCCAACAGATAGTAGCATCAACAATGATAGGCAAGAGCAACCTGTCGATGCGCCTTCCCTCTCCTTTAAAATCATGTTTTATTGCAAGGCCAACAAACAGCCAATCACCATATATGCTGTCCAAATGTACATACAAATTCCAGATTTTGGTGGCTATCGAGGATGCTGAATAATTCATGACTATACCCACCACCGTCAGACATCATATCTGTTTATGTACTACTCTGCTAGGCGGTGAGTGGAGATAGCAAGGCAACCAAACGTTTCTGTACCTCCCAGCGTCCTCAGCAACAACAGGCTGAATATTCAAAGGTTCTCAAGCATTCAGCTCAAGAACAGCGCTGCAATCAGCACACTGAGGATTGAAAGCTTGGGCGTACTTATGATGGGCAACTACATGGCTGTTTGTCACGACTACGCTACAGCAAGGAAGAACATCTAGTTGGTTCAAAGTTCTAGTACATCTAAAAGTGAAGACTTTCAAGGATGCTTCGTTTGGTACAAAATTCTACAGCAACTATAAACTAACTTGGTTTAAACCTTGTCTTGCAAGTATGCAGAGTAGAAAACACCCAAAGCACCAAGTGAAAGGGCTAGAAGAAGACCAGATGGCACAAGTTTCCGGCTATTGTACAGCCTGATACCTGAAAATAAATAGAGTGGGATGATTAGACTTCTCAAAATCAGATCTGAATTTCATTAAACAGAAGCATACGAAGGTACCAAATACAGAGGCAAATAGAAAGGCAGAACCAAATCCAACAGCATCCCCTGCTGCCTTCGTATCAGGTGATTGCATCAGATAATAAGCCTACAAAGAATGTCAACGATATAAGATCAATAAGTTACCCATGAAATTCTGTGAGCGCCTCTTTGAGGACAGAATAGATATGAAGCGATTTGCTGAAACCGAAAAGAAAATCGGCAAGCTCATTTTTTTCAAGAGCACAGTCTCAAACATGTCTCATTCATAGGTTTTTTTCGTTCTTCATCCAACTGTTCCAATATTTCAAAACCGGGGTACAAGACTCAACCATGTTAATGTTATACTTGGTATAATGAGTCATGACAGGATTAGAACTAGATCAAAGGATGAAAATTTTGAACGAATCTGATTCAACACATCAATTTGGTGCAGTAGTAACAATATGAATATAATAATAAACAATAGTTCGCTTAAATGTAATGATTCTATAACTTTTTTATGAACTTCATCCCATCACTCCACAAGCATCCGAGTCCTAATCTGTACTAACAATGGAATTTTTAACTTGGCAATGCATTTCCACAGGAATCTAGATTACTATTCCACAGGAATGGTATGTCATCTAGAGAACTGTGTAACCTATTGTTCAGACATTTCTTTTTCGAATCTTGTCCAATGAGAAAGAAAAACTGAGTTCTTATTCTTCTTGCCATGATCACGACCCCCCAAAAAGGAATAGTGCTGACTTACTTCTTTGTATATGACCCATAGAAATTTCTTCTAACGATTTTATTTAAGTGCAGCTTTCATGTCTTCAAGTTTACGCTACAAGACTGTAGTGCTGGACCTGCTGGTGATGGAATTAACCAGCATCTGCAGGGAACATGATGAAAGCTAGGCTAGCTAGCCATTCTGATTGTATGCATTAAACTAGAGGACTTGGAAGTCCTTTGTGGCACCTAGAAATTGGATTCTGCCAAGGAACTCAATTAGTCTTCAATTCAACTTAACAAACACACAAGCAAAATTCAGTCTGCAATTTGTCAAAGCATCATTTTCATAACCGACTCAAAGTAACAGCCATCTATAGCTAGCACCATGACTCAGTGACAGCGCATTTGATATCTAATCTGCCAAGTCGACTCTTCCAAACAGATGAAAAGGGACGTGCTCAGGAAAGACCCCAGCAGGTCAATGTCATGTTTGGTAGCATGTTTGGATCTAGAACTGGAACAAAAAGTTGACAAAAATGCTGATGAATCTGATTCAACGTCCCAATTTGATGGGCACTAATACTACTACTATGAATAGAATGATGAATACTAGTTCAACGAGAAAGTAATGACCATGTACCAATTTATGAGTTTCAACCCCTAATTCAGCAAGTATTGTAGTCAAATTTGTGTCAACAGTCGAATTCATTTTGAACTTGGCAACATGTCAAAGAAGCTCTCCCTGCTGTCAAAGGAAAAAAAAAGAAGGAAAATTCATCGTAGTTATTCATTTGAGTAGTAGCTGTCATCATGTCATTAGATTTCCTAAAACCATTTGCGCTACCAGACTGCCTACAGTTGTGCTGGTGATTGAACTAGCCACTACCCGTAACAGAAAAGTGAGCCAACCCCTTGAATAATTCAGATGTCTTGAAGGTCATATGCTGCACCTAGCAATTAGTAGATCTTACCAAAGACTTCAGCTACACTCCAATACCCCAAAGACTTCAAACCCCAGCACTTTCAACCAACCAAGGAGCATACTGTCTGCTATTTGGTCGAAGCATAATTTTCAAACCCAACTCAAAATAATTAATAGAGCCGGAATCATGATACAGCAACATTGCATTTGATATCTGATCAGCGAAGTGGACTCTTCCAAGCAAATAAAGAGGGGAACGCGCAGGAACCGTAGAGAACATTCGAGGTCCACTCACAATGCCCATGAGCGCAGATCCAGCCAGCCCGCCATAGATGGAACCTTTACTCCCGGACCTAGCATCTGAACACCGGAAAGTAAAGAGACTCAGTGGTCAGGTCGACGAATAAAGCCACGACAAACCAACTGAAAGTAACCACACTAGCGAATACGCTAGCGCGCGTGCGTACATGCGAAGGCGCCGCCGCCCAGGAGGAGGACGCCGTAGGCGGCTGAGGCGGCCGGCGCAAGCTCGGACACCGCGGCGCAGCGGAGCAGAGCGCGGCGTTGGGGCTGGAGGCGCAGGCGGACTACACGAGGGCAGAGGGGCGGCCTCGGTGGAAGGGCGGCGGGGAGGCGCAGAGGGACGGCGGAGGTGGCGGTCATCAGAGCCGTCATTTTCGATAGCGCCGGCTCGGGGAGCGCTCCGGCGGTGGCGAGGACTCGGGAATGGAACGTGTGGACTCTGGCGCGGGCCGCCGCTTGGAAGTCCCTATCGCTATCCCAACGTGACGTTTGGACTTTTGGCAACGTCAGCGAGTAGCATTTGTTTTTGTTTTGGTTATAAAAGCAACGGAGCGAATTTTACATGATGAAATGGTCAGAGGCCAGTATGAGAAGGATTTAGTTACGACTTGGCTTGGAGAAGGAAGTTGGAAAGAGCCCTTTTTTTCTCATGATTTTATTCTGAATCACGTTTAGGTGATGTGGTTTTTTCATAGTCCATGAGAGCTTGGCACGGCTCTTCTTGGATTGGTATTGCCTTCGTTGAGTTTCAAAAAAAAAGAAAAGTATTGTCTTTGTTTATGCTTGTTTGTTTTGGACTTTGATGATATAGCGCAACTACTAGGCATGTGTGTGCGAACACGGAACAACCAAAGTTACTAAAAACCAATTATAAACAAGTCATATATGAAAACACAAGGCTGTCATATTTTTGCTCTACTTAATGACAATATTATGCAATTCTCCTGGGTCCATTTGGCCTTCTCCTATTACTATAACAGGGTATCGATTGACCACATATCCTCACCAATTGGATAATGGAGAGGGAGAACAATCATGTCAACATTGGACAAAACAAAAGTTTTTAGCAACTATGAAGGGGTGAGGAATCTGAGGATCCCCTGACGTGAACTGCTCTCACTGCCCCGTGGGCCCGGCCCCATGAGTCAGTGGGCATGGCACGCGTGCACTGCAGGGGATCCCTGCCGACTATGGAAGAGGTGGTGGGGGGAGGGGGGGGGGGGGGGGGGGGGGGGGGGTTGACAAACATAATAAAGCTTCCTACTTGTTTTTAAAGTTTTAGAGAAAATTGCATCCTCCATAACACAAAGAATGATGCCAGGAATACATGCATCATTTTCAATTGTATGTATTGAACAATCAATAGATGGCATCAGATCAACTGAATGGAGACGACATATAGTGAGTAGTGAAGGACGGACAATAGCACGACAAAACCCATGACTTTTGATTTTTCGCATCTAGTAGAAAACCCTAGCATTGGAATCACAAAAGCAAAAAGTGAAGTCGATTCTCTCAAGTTTGCATTTGCTACATGGTTGTGTCTCTGGTTTTTGTTGCTAAAAGTTGACTTTTATCAAGCTCTCTCGAGTTTTGAATTGCACGTTGAACACTTGAAATAGAAGCGGGATGGGTGTTTTGAGCCCAAACTCAACTCAGGTCTGGTTCTCAAGGTACAACATATCATACGTACAAATTGAATTTTCTCGTTCGAAAATGTTATGTCTACATCTGTATACCCATGACCCATGATGTGTCAGCCCCTGCCAATACGTATAGAGGCGCAAGCTATTACTGAGACGTGACATGACAATAAAGACTAGCTGAGATCAAGTTCTCATATGGTATTTTGTTCAAAAATGATTTGTAAGGGGGAAAGACTAAGGCCCTGTTTGTTTTCCACCCAGATTATATAATCTGGCTTATAATCTATAAACCAGAATACCATATGAGAACGCATGCAATTTTTCCAGCATTTTATTGCCCTTTGATTTTGATATAGGGACGTCTTCTGATTTTTATTTGATTTTCTGAGTTTTTATATGCCCCCCCCCCCCCCCCCCCCCCCCCCCTCCAAAAAAAACATAACACGAGTGATTATTTTCAACCAACAACACACCAAAATATGTCAAAGCCAAAGTCTATGCCACTATGAGTAGGGGCCAAGGACCACGACTCTTGTGCGCATGTTTCAAAACTAGTGTACGTCAAAAGCCAAAGTCCATGAGTTATTATTGTCCACGGCCACGGATCGTTCGTGCGCAGCTTTCAAAAGTTTGAAGGTTGACCTATGGATAGGATCTGGCTGGCATGCTCCTCTTTCAAAAGTTTTTGTTTCTTTTTCAAAGGAACGTTACAATCAAGGTGATTGTCCGTATGCAACAATCTGAAAAATCGTATTCCGGATATTTTGGTAAATTCAAGTGTATGAACCCAAAAAAGAAACAAGACTACAGAATGATTAACTTGATCCATTGTTTATATAATTGGTAAATGAAAAATCATTCATACACACTTGTGTTTTGGTACAAACACCCTCATCACAAGTTCACAACAACTAATCTGGAGAGGATCTCTTTACTAAATGGGCCCGATCGTAATTTTTATATGGTGTGTATTAGTAACATTAAACAATTTTTTTCGTTGACGCCTACACAATGAGTTCTAGGGTTGTGGATCTTCTTGCGGCTTTAATAATGTTTGATGTCTCACGGTTTGGTCCCTCCTGTTCGTCGACTTCGACGAAGTGATATGTTGAAGATGAGTAAAAGAGTTAGATATGTTTCTCTTTATTTTATTCGTCTTTCACAGTTTTGATGCAAGGGGTCTATCCTTTCGTCAAATTTAATGCATTCTCCTTCCGTTCGAAAACAAAGAGGGATCATGTTGTGGATAATCGGGCGGATTCAAGTGTATGAACCCAAAACAATCAGGACTCGGAGTAATTAACTTGATGGATGGTTTATAACTGGTAACGTGATGAATCATACACACTTGTGTTTTGGTACAAACGCCCTCGTCACATGTTTACAGCGAATGATCTGGAGAGGACGTACTAACTGCCGTATCCAATCATCATTATTCTACAAATTTGTATTAGTAACATCAAACAAATCATTTTTTTTTGTTTGACCTATACCTGACGCCTATACAACGTCTCCATAAAGTGTTAAGCTATTTTCGTGCAGCCGTATGCGTGTCCAATCTCTTTCCACAACGATCACGTAGACTTCGGCACCACACAGATGATTAGGCGATGCCCCCCCCCCCCCCCCCCCCCCCTGTGCGCAGCCATGTGATCGCAAAAAAGGTGTACGTACATAACATGTACGGCACACCCCTGTCAACTTCATTGAACTTTGAGTGATTAGCTGGCCGCCTGGACCATCGGGGACTGCGGCGACTGCAGCGCCATGGGGCTGGAGAGCGCGAAGTAGGAAGCTGCGGCGCCTCCAAGGCGCGGCATGCTGACGCGCAGCTGCGCCCTGGCGGCCCAGCGCTGGGCCTTGGCCTTCTGTTGCTGGTGCTGGTGCTGGCGCACGAAGTGGCGGATGCGTTCGAGCGCCACCTCCATGGTGTCGTCGTCCATGTTGGCGTGGCAGACGCGGAACCACCCGGGCTCGTCGCAGTGGAACGACGTGCCGGGCGACACGTTGAGCTTCACCTTGTGGATGATGACACGCCACAGCTCCAGCTCCGCCTCGGGCGTCTTCTCCCGGAGCATGCCGCGCAGGTCCATCCACGAGAAGAGGCCCGCGTTGCCGCGCAGGCACCCGATGCCCACCTCGCGGAGTCCCGAGGTGAAGCTCTCGTGCCGCGCCGCCAGCCGCCGCGCGCTCTCCGCCAGGAACCGGGCCATGAACTCCTCGTCCGAGAGCATCTTGGCCAGGAAGTACTGCGTCTGGGAGGAGACGAGCCCGAAGCTGGACATCTTGCGCGCGCAGGACACCACGGCGTCGTTGTACGAGTAGATGATGCCGACGCGGAACCCCGGGAGGCCGAAGTCCTTGGACAGGCTGTAGGCGATGTGGATCAGGTCCCGGTTGCAGCCGGGGACGTCGCGCTCGATGACCTCGGCGACGCTCACGAACTCCGGCTTGGCGAAGACCGACCCCGCGTAGATCTCGTCGCAGATGAGGTGGACGCTGTGGTCCGTGGCGAACGTGGCGAGCATCGCCAGCGTGCCGCGGTCCAGGGTCGTGCCCAGCGGGTTGGACGGGTTGGTGATGAGGATGCCCTTGACGCGGATGCCTTTGCTCCGTGCGCCGTCGTACGCCGCCACCAGCGCCTCCCTGGTGAGCCTGAAGTCGTTGGAGCTGTGGCATTCGATCGGCAGCAGCTTGACGCCTGACCTCCAGCAACAGTCACGGTCGAAACTGTGATCACAAAACGAGAACGCACACACGTTAGAGCTGGAGAAGCAACGGTGCTGTCGTGCATGCATGGCAAGCGTAAGTTTTGATGACCAAGAGAAGGTCAATTGTGCGAACGTGCATGGTGCCCTGGACTAGACCGTGTGTGAACAACGTGCATGCGTTTCCTGTCATGACTAGCTAGGTTGCATGATTCAATTTGACCACAATCCAGCAACTAAGATCTTATTTTGATTTTATTACGACGGGGAAAAGGCTTCCAGCTGTAAGTCAATTTTGAAACGTTATTAACCAAGAGAAAAGCGGAGCATCCAGCTGGAGTTATTGCCAGTTGACACTGGCACGGTCTTGTAGCTTTCAACTTTTTCTAAGTTTGACAAATTTTGGAGCCTTCGCGAGCATGATTTTGACATTAAAGGTCGTTAGCAGATTGATAGGCATGATTAGGAGGTTGACGTGACATACGCTGGGTAGTAGGGCGTCGGCACAAGGTAAGCCTCCCCGGGGTCGGCAAGGCAGAAGGCGAGTGTGTCCTGCGCTCCTGTAGCTCCTCCGCTCATCACGATGCGGTCGGGGTCAAACGTCACCTTCCCGCCCCTCACCTGCCCCATGAACTTGGCCATCGCCTGCAACAAGGACGTCAGAATCACCGTGGGATTAGATTATCTGTCTGAAGGCAACCACTAGGCGCTAGTAGCTGCCGTGTCGCTTTCGCAGTCGCAATTAGACAGCAAATCTTGACATTAAGCACGTACTTATCCTAGCCAATTATAAAGCTGATGTCTTAAAATAGTATATGCTGTAAATCAGCTCCATGAGCTCACCTGTCTGAACTCTGGCAGGCCATGATAGTCCTGGAAATTGGCAATCCTCTTGAACTGCGACGCGCCCTGCGCCGTGCAGATGGACGCCTCCGGGTGGTTGATGCTCCACTCTTCAATCAGGTCCAGTGAAAGCTGCAGATATAGGTTTGCAGGAGGATGAGCATTCAAGCAAAGATCGAAGCTTAACTGCGCAACATAGGTAAGCATAACTGACGGCAGGAGTTCGTACCTGGTTCTCGGCGAGGCCCATCTGGATGACGCCGTCGGGGTTGTGGAGCAGGTGGAACGGGTCCGAGTCGTAGGCCTTCCACCCGTCGAAGTAGGACGAGTTCTCGCCGTGGCCATCGCCGGCGGCGATCCTTGAGAGGAGCTCAGTTTTGGCGGCCATCTCGTAACGGTTTCCGAGGATCAGAAGCCCAGCAAAACTAGCTAGCTAGCTTGATGCGCAGAGAAAGTAGAGATATGCACAGAGCAGCTGAGCACACGGACTGCTCGCACTTTGCGAGCTGATTGGAGATTGTTGGAGTTGTTGGCTCTCGGAGTAGACGGGTTAACAACTGGATGCTCCCCTGCCAAGAGCCGGGTCGCCCATTTATAGCGATCGCGTGCGCGGAGCCGCGAAAGTCAAGAACGCTGCGGCCCCGTGGATAGGGAAACTTCCTTGAAAGGAGAACGGATGATGCCAGGGCCAACGAAACTACTCCTTTTGATTGTTCGCCGACAAGCAGGGCTGGCTCATGGTCATGGCTTTGCATTCTCTTCCAAATCGAATCTGCAGTTGGTGATGATGGATGATACTAGAGTGTATAGTGCGTGCCGAGGTTGGCCGTGACGTTCAGTTAGCCTCATCACGATCCGAGGTGGGATTGGACAGGTTAACCGGCTCACCTGCTGGGAAAATATGTTACAGCGCTGGCAGCTTCGTTTGGTTGATGGTGACGCCAGTATCGTCGTACAAAACGCTGTGAGTAAGCCGAGTCCAACTGGCTGTGTTGCCGACGCCGGCGGTTTAATCGGCGGCTTAGCCAATTAATACGGTTGGACCGGCACTGAACTTACAGGTGTTCGTAGTACGACCTCGGAGAAAGGATTCAATTCAACAGCCGGCGAGCAGCTAGGAAATCGCATGTGGTCTGTGCTAGGAAGTTGGTCAAGTTTGGATAGTCACCGCTTCACCTTTCGAGGTGAAAAAAAAGGAGAAAAGTGCACGCAACTCGTGGCTCAGCGGACTCGCATAGGCTGTGGACTGAGAACCCTAGCCGGTCTCACAAAAGTCGATCGAGTTCAGTGCTTGCTGCTTCATTTGTTATGCTGAAACAATGTGCGCACGCGCTTGTGGTTCGACGAATGCATAGGCGACGAACAGCCCGGTGCGCCTTCTCATAGATTCGAAGCACGAGTGCGATCTGATTTGTTTCTGTTTTTAAATCTACTTCTAATGGGAGTTTTATTCTCATTAAATAGGTTGTCATGTCATTATTTTTGTTGATGTGGTAAGAAGTTAAGGAATAAAAAGATGAAAGATGTTTCCTCTATATGAAATCATTTATGCACTGTTTCCAAAATACTTGTGTCTTAGAAACAACAAAACTGAAATAATGCAATGTAGAGGCTATTTCAATAAACTATTTCATCTTTTGTTGATGATGTGTCATCTAAGAAACAATAAAATGAAATAGTCCATTAAAACTAGCCTAAGCCCCATGGGTCGGTTATGACTCGTGATACAGACAACAGGCTCTAGTCAGACTGATGTAAGGATGACCGTAAGAAGCCAAAGCTCTCTTACACGCGCAGACAACATTCTCATGACTGCTAGGAAAGAATTCATAATCAATTTGGCCATATGACCGCTAGGAAACAATTCACAAATGACTGCTAGGAAACAATTCACAATCAATTTGGCCACTAAAGTGTATACGCTCTTTCCTCGAATTAACGTGCTGCTGAAGAAAGTGGTGAACCATGGCAATGTGAGTTTTGGTTGAGAAAAAGTTGCTAAGGGTAAAATAAAAAAGTAAAAGATGGGTGCACGAAAATTGCAAACGAGTTTTAAAAGATAAACCTTAATTTATTGTTTGAGCTTCATGCTTATTGGACAAATTATGTGGAAACTGAGCCAAAACATTTAAATTTAGTGACAGATTTTTAGAGAGCTGGAACAAATTTAGTAAGTTAGAGGTTACTTTGCGCATGCGCATCATACTATATTTTCTCTTTTCTTAGGAAGCTGGAGCAAATAAATTGTAATCGAGGAACATATTACTTTGGGAGCCAGGAAAAATCAGTTATATGCGGATGACCGGAAAATTGCACGTACGCTTAGTCCACGAAAAAAGCGTGCACTGCCTGCATGGCATGTTGCACCCTGAGCCCTGACGGGTTGCACCATAGAGTCGAGTCACTGTTATCAAAATGTGACCAGTCGGTGTTTCGATCAGTGACTTGCCCCCCCTCTGGACACGCGTAACCTCCCCGCTCAATCTCTCGCGTCGCAACGGCGCGTCTCCGACGATCTCTTCCGCCGTTGCGCGGTCGCGCGCGCCAGCGTGTACGCGCCAATTTTTGGGCGTTTGAGGAGCATGCAACAAGCCCCACGGCCCCCACCGCCGCCGACAGGCGACAGCCACGAAGGCAGTGTTCAAATTGCCCTACGCCACGAAGGCAGTGTTCAAATTGCCCTACGCTTCGTTCGTCGGAAACAGAGTGACAGCTCGCTCAGAAGAGACAGCTCCAATCACCCGAACACGCGACAGATAAGATTTGTCGGATCTACACAGCATTGGAACTCGCTGGCACGGAAAGGACGTCGCGACGGATGCCCAGCTGGCTGGCTTGCGCGTCCAAACGTTCCTCTCGAAAGGCAGTTCAGTCATCAGAAGTACAGAATCACGGCGGCATTTCTCACTGCAGTACAAGTGTGTGGTGTGCCGCGCTGTTGTGCATTTGTTTCCCTTGTTTCCCGTGCGGTCCAAGTGTGAACCGTGTGCGGGACTGGACTGACTCTGGGGATGGTAAAGCCAGTACGTCCGGAGCCCATAGAGAAGGTAGGACTGGATCCCTTCTTGATGCACGGCCACAATGGCACGTGAACCCATTGCCTCTAGTGAGCTTGCGTCATCGATAGTGATGTCCAAACAGACGGCACGGCACGGCACGGCACGGGCCTTAAAAGGCACGGCCCGTTTAATTTTGTGCCGGCACGGCACGCTATTAATTTCGTGCCGTGCCGTGCCGCCCGTCGTGCTCGACTCTCGGCCCACGGCACGGCACGCAATGGGTTAAATGTGCCGTGCCGGGCTAAAAGGCCCTAAATTTTTTTCGTACTTATAAATTATTTTTGTGCCTTAGTAGCATAAAAATCATTTTAACACTAGACTTAAGACCAAAATTCACACAAGTTCGCAAATAGAACCACTTGAATTGAAACAAAACTTCAACCATCCAAAAACACCACTAGAATGACCTAAAGGAAACATATTACAAGCAAAAATTTTTGCTAAAAACCCATGACAGGCTTCTAACGGGCCGTGCCTTCTCGAGCTGCTAACGGGCTACACGGGCTAAAATCGGGCTAGACGGGCCATCCTAATTTTGTGCCGTACCCGTACCGCCCGTTGTGCTAGACCCTCGGCCCATAGCACGGCACGCACAGGCTAACGGGCCGGCACGGCTCTAAATTAATCGTGCCGTGCCGTGCTTGGGCCGGGCTAAAAAATTCGTGCTTCGTGCCAGCCCGTTTGACCTGGCCCCTTTGGACATCATTAGTCATCGACAGTGTTCGGTTGTCGGTAAATGTTTCGATGAGTCTATGGTCAAACGCATTACGTCCGCGTACACGTGCCGCCAAGTTGCTGAATTGGCCACTTGTCAAAAAAGAAAAATAAAGAATTGCTGAATCAGCACTTGGGCAGCCAATGAACTTCCAAAAGCCGCGCATGCCCAAGTGCGCAAAGGAACAAAACTGCATGGGAACAAAGCAGTGGCAGAGTCAACGTCTTGAGGACCAAGAAGAATGCTTGTGCTTTGTTTGTAGTCGTAGAATGCTTTGGCAAGGCAGTGATCATCGATCACATCTGTATAGAGATCTCAAGGAGGGGCAACACTGGCTCTGAGATTGGGGAGAAAAGGGAAAAACCATGGCCTAGCTAGATTCAACCCGGTGCAGTTGTTTTAAGAGGAAAAGGTGAAAACAAACAATGGCAATTGGCAAAGCGGGTGTCTATGTGAATTGGTTTGACGAGGGCATTGATGCTGCGTCAAATGGACGCTCGCGCCCACCTGCACCCGTTCAGGCCAACCGCCCGACTCAACCGGTGCATATAAAAGACTTAACGTCTTGTTCATGACAACTTTAGCAGTTTATTAATGTCTCCGTGATGATGATCAGATTTGCAAAAACGGCCATGAAAACGTGTGAGTTACAACGGTCTTAGTCAGTTGACACTTAACATGGAAATGTAGAACCAGTCAATCCATGAATGTTGAGCCAATAACATTTGCTTATTGTTTTTTTTTTCTTATTGCTATGTATTAAAATTGGGCAGTGGTAATAAATTACTCCATTTGTTAGCATGTCCGGATCATACCACTCTACCCATTTGCACAAGTGGCTTCCTCAGAAGCCGAGAGCGAGGTAGCCCTGAAGGATCGCCGCTTCGCCGGTGAAAACGACTGCTGTGCCCTGCGTGGGCATCGTTCGATGGCGCCCGGCGGGAAGCGACGATGCGGTCGTTCGTTTGGTCACCGCACATGCCAGCCCTCGCATGCTACCATTTGCTTCATGTTTGCAACATGCTTAATTGAGTCCTTAGACAGTTTCGTGACATTCCTGCATGCGTACGCAAAAACATATGCGTCGCGTAATTACTAATAAAGGTCTATCATCGTGGCTCTGTTGCTCGATTGGAAATGAGAACAGCGCAACAGAGTATTAATTGTAGACAGCTTCGTAAAGGTTAGAACTGGTGTGCTAAATTGCTCTACTGCACAACCCAGGAAGGAAGCTAATCATGTTCCTTCCGACCAGGCTGTTTCAAGTAGTAGCATGTGATCGTTGTCCGTCTTATTTCCACCGCGGTTCAATCATATTCCAGTGCAGAAGAATTCAAAAGAATTTCTGCAATCATTCAACATGTTCTGTGTCTGCACAAGTGCGCATGTTCTGAGAGAAAGAGAATATTGACGGTGACGAATTCGATAGTGCTGCCAGCTTATTCTTCCAAATGGAACATATGTACACATACATGTGCCTTCGTGGAACTGTGGTCCGAGTCAGTTTCTCCCATTTTATGACCCACATTTTTGCTTCAGTTTTTCTTTTCTCATTCCTAAGACGACCTGGACTCTCTAACCTAATGTATCGTGGACCATGGCCGGTATGGTCTTTGGTCTTGCTACGTACCGCAACGTGCGTTTCCTGCTGACTCATGGTCTCATTTCCACGTGATCATTTCTCACTTGGGCTCACACTCGGCGACCCAATCAAAGCCTAGCCTGGTCCAGGATGCAGCACCGCGTGTACCTTCATGGGCCTAATAACAAGTTTCTACAGTAGGACCAAATAGTAGAATTTGGCCTTTTAGTCGCTCAAGAAAAAAAAAGACTAGAATTTGGCCTTTTTGTTCCCGATTAATCCCAGCCGCACGTAAGACGATCGGTAACTAGTGGCGTGGCTCTCTGCTCTGTGTCCTCTGACGCGGCGGAGCGGACCCCCGTCGAGAAGGGAAAAAGAAAATCTCATGGCCTTGCTACGGCACCCAGCTCCGGCTAGCTCAGCGCTCACCACCGAACTTCACGGCCGCAAAGCTGCCGCGCTTCTCCGGCGGCCAAGGCGCCATCATCCGAGGCGTTTACGAGCGCACGCGCGGAAGCCCGTCTCCGGCTCCCCTGGCGCGGGCGCAGAGCCCGAGGCAACCTCCAGCTCCGACAACGCTGTCCTCAAGGCGGCATGGTACGGCTCCGAGCTCCTCGGCATCGCCGCGTCGCTCTTCCGGCCTCCGCCGTCCTCATCTGACGGTGACGCAGAAGCGGAAGGAGACGCGGCTGAGGCCCTGGGCCGCGCGGGAGTGGTCGAGGCCATCAAGGAGGACTTCGCGCGGTCGTATTTCGTCACAGGTTTGGAAAGCTTCTCCAACGAGCTAACGAACAGTCACACTGATTATTACGCCGAAACAGACCGAATTCGTGTTCATTTTCGGTAAATTTTCTCAGGGAATCTCACGCTGAACGCATACGAGGAGGACTGCGAGTTCGCAGACCCAGCAGGCTCGTTCAGAGGCCTGCGCCGGTTCAAGAGGAACTGCACCAACTTTGGGTCTCTGCTGGAGAAATCCAACATGAAGCTCACCAAATGGGAGGACCTAGAGGTAGTCCGTGCATGTGCATCTCTAGACACCAGCGACTTCGGTTACGATCGAGTTATATATGTTTGCCACGTGATGGCTGCTGACGATCGCATCAAAACTACTCATGATTCGTGCTGCTCCTTGTTGCATCTGTCGCAGGACAAATCAGTTGGGCACTGGCGTTTCAGCTGCGTCATGTCGTTCCCATGGAGGCCTATTCTTTCAGGTAGGTTGTCAATGCCTCTTTGTGTTGTCATAAACGTTGCTGATTTGGAACGCCTCTATGGTGAGCCATTTTGTTTACGTACGTTGCTCCCTCCCTGCGCGTTTCAGCAACCGGGTACACGGAATACTACTTCGATGCTGAATCGGGGAAGGTGTGCAGGTACTGAAACCTTCCACCTTCCATGCTCGTTAGATAAAATTCAGTAATTCAGGACCGTGCTTGTCGCTATACGAGTTTCCATTGTGATTGTTGACTGACAGCTCCATTGTCATCTAGGCACGTCGAAAACTGGAACGTTCCAAAGATGGCGCTCCTACGGCAGATCTTCAGGCCCAGCCGATGGATTTGGGACCAGCGCTGAGGACGTCGGCGCCTCGGTGGGTTGGAGCTGCCTTGCATCAGCAGCAGTGAGGAAAATTCATGTGCTCCAAATGTATTACGTATGTTGTCAAATAGGCTTACATAGTTGTTGAGTTGTTTACTTTTTTTTTTGAGAAATTGTTGAGTTGTTTACTGGCCGTGCTCCCGTATGGTGCTGGGCCTGGTACAAAACAGGAGGATCCGAAACACTAAAAAGTCAATCCGGAAAATTCTTTTAGTATTTAGGCCCATATTCGTCTGATGATGTTTTGTCATCGGCCCGGCCCATGTTATACGCGCTAGGCCTTCTAGGGTTTCTTCTCTCTTGTCTTTATAAAGAGACGGTGTGAAACGACTCGTAATCGTTGCGGCGGCCGGCGGCCGGCGGCCGTCTCTTCTCTATTATCAGTTTATCACCTCGTTCAGTCGTTTCTATGTCGATACAGGGTTCGTCTTAGTTCTTCACTAGACGCGCGAGTCCTTCGCGTAGTTTGTTTCTTGGGCAGTTCTTTTGCTTTTCGATTAGGTTCTCTCTCTCGTGCAATGGCTTTACAGGTCAGAAGATGAGAGAAAACTGCAACAATATGATCCATGATCTGATTCTTAGTATTTAAGTCTCTGATGACCTCTCTTGCCATTGCTCACGCTTTATTTTTCCCGCGTACTTTCTCTTTATGTAAAGTGTAGTACACCTTTTACTGCTGGATGTGATGAAGAAAAGATTGGTCCGTGTTTCTGATTTTCAGTGACTGATAACCATCTATATTTTCTTCTGATCCTACGCAGTATATCATCTTCTGCAAAATCTTATTTTTTTTGGTCTTATAATATCGTCATTGCGATGATGATCTATGAACAAACTTCGCATGTCAGACTTCGGAGATGCTTAGGCATCCATGAGAAGATGTTTCATACGACTGAGCAATGCACTTTCTTTGACTGAGCAATGCACTCGCCCAAACGTTATAAATCACTTAATGAGTACTACCTCCGTTCCAAATTATAAGTCGTTGACTTTTTTTACCTCAAGTTTAACCGCTTGTCTTATTCAAAAAATTTGTACAAATATAGTCAAATTTAAGTTATTTATCAAAACGTTTTATTAGCTAAGCAAGTCATGATAAAAAAATGATATTTAATATAATTTTTTGAATAAGACGAATGGTCAAACTTAGGGCAAAAAAGTCGAACGACTTATAATTTGGAACGGAGGAAGTACAAAACATTGTGGTATTGCTTGTTGGAAAACTAGAGGGATAATATGATCTATTTTTTTTATAGAACGTAAAACACGTACAAAACAGGACCAACAGCGCACCTCGAAATTCATTATGTGATTCCTTCAACGTTTTCAACTTGTAATTGATCGGTCCATCACATCCTCTGCGATTTGAATTAAATTGACAAATTGTTTTTGTGATGAAGCCTAAATAATTCTAGATCAGCACCACAAATTAGTTCTTCCTTTGAACTGAAGAGAGATTCCAGAGTAAGTAGGTCACGATGAAGACTGATGGGAGAGGTGGGCCGGGCCTGAAGCCACCCACCAGTCCACCACTACCATTGCTGAACGGTGGTCTCGTTGTGGCAAGTAATTATTTTGTCCCAAATCCAATCAAATATCAGTCGTCATTTTCAGTATCCAGTGACACGCGGTAAAGCAAATCTTGCTCTACTGCTGTAAGATACAGTAACTCCAGCATCTGCACTCCAATTTACACGCCTACTAAAAAACTTTGCTAATCTTCAATCCAGTCGCACCACATATTTAGCAAAGTAATAAAATCAATGGCAATAGAAGAGCAAAGATTTTCCAAGGTGTTGCTATCCTGTCACACTAGTTAGTCATGAACGGCAACTAGTGATGCGGACTTGCTTACTATTCACAATTCAAAGTTAAGGTGCAGCGTCTGTGTAGCCTATGTACTATATATTGGAATGATATGCAACCGTAAGCTCAGCTAATCAACTCAGCGCACTTCTCAGGAGTGGTTCTATGGTTATGCAGGACCTACTCACCAACCGAGCCAAATTGCTGATCCAACCTCTGTGGGATCATCGAGAACTGTGGAGCAAACTGCTTATGAGAACCTCGGAAAGCACCTCGAAAGAAATCGAAAAGAGAAAACTGTGGGCAAACATGTCCGTCAGAAGATTGTGGTAAGGTTTGCACCGAATGAGATGAGACAGCACCAAGGCGACGTTTGAGCTGCATTGGCTTTTGTTCGAGGACGCCCAGGAAGACTGCACGTCAAATCATAATGAAGATGGAAAAAGGATGGTGCAGACGTGCAGTGGATGGCTACAACATAGGCTCTTCTATCTCACATGAAAACAGAGGCATATTACAATAGAAGCAACCGACGTAGGATTAGTAAGGAGCGCGAAACAATGAATGTTTCGGCTGCTTTTGGGACGTAGGATCACTACTAGTCTACTGGATAGAAGGCGAGATCGAAAAATGAATTGGGTTAGTTGTTATAGTGCGTATGCACCACAAATATGAGGATGAAACGACCTCATCATGCCTTTTTTTTATAGCTTTTGTTCAATATCTTAGGTTCATGTGGTTGCTTACCTGTCAACATATAAGATCGTCTGGTGTGTAAATTGTGCTCAGCACTCACATCAACCTCTATTAATAGCTGGCACCCCCACACCGGCCACACTAGAGTTAAGAACTCAAACGCAACACAGCACCACTCCTTAGCCACAGCACACAAAAATACACTGATAGACCGGGAAGAAGACCGGTGGAAGACAATGAGTAGAGGAGGGAGCAGCGGGGGTGGCCGGAGCTCACTAAGCTATCTCTTCGAACCGGAAGAATTCACCTCGTATCAAACTTGCAAATCGAAACAAGAAACTGAGAAGACTCTGAGAATCAGCAGCGGTGTAAAGGATGACAAGATGATCGCGGGTGAAGCAGATCAAGAACTTCAAGTAATTCCTTCTCCTCCGAAGAAAGAAGTCTCAAATCCTATTGTGCCATCGCACATGCTTCCTTTCAATATCTACCATACCAGTCAGTTAAACCATAACTCCGGGCTTCTTATCACTGTAAGTAGTTCCCGTCTTCATGTTTCGTTTTGTATACATGAACACACATCCGAATGCATGTCGATTTCAGATACATCTGAATAACATGTTAATATGTATCCCTGCTTTAGGATCGACCTTCTACGAGGGTACGTTGTGCACCAGGAGGGCCCTCTTCTCTTGGGTTTCTCTTCAGTGATGAGAATGAGAAATGATAGGTCGACAGAACTAAACTTCAACAGTACGGCGGCAAGTGTGTCGACACTATAACCATAGTACTGTAATGGCGATCTGATTTATGATAGGGTGGCCGTGGCGTATGTCTCCTTGTGTGTTCATGGTATGTACTATGTAATGTTTTTTCTTGGTGTGATTATGTGAAGTCCTATTTGTTTCATCATATTGTATTTGCATGGGCTTTTATCGACTAAATAGAAAATGATCACACCTGACACGAGGGGTCCATCTGAGCCGCTCATTTGCAAAATGAAGGACCTAGGTCTTTTCTGCACCTCTTATATGGATCTACGAAAGGTCACATCATTGCATCCATATATACGACAAATGTACTCAAAATGATTTCATATGAATACATATTTTCGTGCGTGGTAAGTTGACAAAAGACATGGAAAACTCGATGAACTAGGTACATTCCCTACGCGTTGCAGCGGGAACTTAAGATAATCTTTAGACGAATATAGGAGAAGGAAAAGATGGAGCATTTTGCAACTTCTCTATATGCATGTCTAAAAAAGAATATTAATTCTTGCCTTGCCATGGTATAATGCCCTTAACAAATATTCTTGTGCCGCGGAAGTGTTGAAATTGTCTATAAAGTATCATTGCCTCTCTATAACAATACAAATTGCATTGGTTGCCCAGCTAGCTCATTGATTCCATGCCAATAGCATAAATGGTAAGTGATGGGAATCACAAAGCAACTTCAGAATATATAAGTGATCGTCATATAAATGAATTTGTCGAGAGACAAAATGAGCATGGAGATAGAAACTCTCGGAGTCGGTGCCCCATCGCCCGCATGATGAACGGAATGAGAGCTGCACGACCAACTGAGCCTCTAGGACATGTGAAGTGATCTGAAATGAGGATGGAGCTGGAGAGGTACGTAGCAATCCAATGATAGGTGAACGCCATTTATCTAAAAACCGGAGAGGGAGACCATGAGAAAGAGATCATCGTCTCATCCGTATGGAGATGTCCTGATTGAACAATTATGCTGCGGCATCGTGAACCCATCGTGGATGATGGTTACAACATTTAGTAGTAGAGGTCCAGAGGAGACGGTAAATGGAGATGGAATGCCTAGTTCAGTCTTGGGTAGGAGAGGATGTATATATGCATGAAGCTGCCAATTGTGAAAATTAATGGTCCGTGAACATAAAATGTTGTAAAAACTATTGCCTACCCCCCTTCCATCAGTTACAGAAGCGTTCATGATGGTCATTGGTCTTGGGCAGGAGAGGATAATACATGAAGTTGCCAACCGAGAAAATTAATGGCCCATGAAACTAAATGGTTGTAAATGATATTGGCTATCCATCTTCCATCAGTTGCTGCACGATGGGAAGAATGCCATGATAGTATGATAAATGGTAGTAGAGGCAACATTAAACGGACAAAAGAAGCACATCTCGTGTACATTTGTCCCTAATAACGCCATTTTGCAATGAAGCATGAATAAAGAGGAGGGGGGGGGGGGGGGGGGGGGGGGGGTGAAGGAGGAATGATTTCTAGTTGCGGAGAGGAGCAGAAAAATAGAAGTAATGGCGCCATTAATCCAGCACACTTGATAGCAGCAATTTCTCCAATGAATTGATGGTGCTGAAATGAGGAGTGGCGTGGCAGTTTCGTCTCTAGACGAAATACAAACATGGCTGTTGTTTTCCATTGTGGATGATGGACGATGAACTGAACAAAAACATTTGATGGACCAGATTATTCAGATGATGTGGCGCAATGAGGATTGAGCTTTAGAAAACTAATTGCACTTAGGGGGTATGACTTATATAGATATTATAGATTACAGATAGGAAGCCCCTCTCATGTCATGCTTCGATAGACCGAGAGGAATGCATATCAGCTTATGCAATAGTTGAATTATGAGCCGAACGATGTACTACCTTCGTCCCAAGAAAAAAATTAACATTCTAGTTTTGTCTTAAGGCAAACAATTTTAAGTTTGATCAAATTCTAAAAAAAAATAGTAACAAGTATCGATATCATTAGATTCATCGTGGAATATATTTTCACCTTATACCTACCTATTATTAGATGTCTAGATGTTGATATTATTCTCAATAAAATTGATCAAACTTAAGATGTTTCGATTTAGGTAAAACGTAGACTGTTGAGAAGGAGTACAAAAATGTGAAGTCATTCAGCTTTCTTGCTTGCATAAAGTTCCCACTAGTCAATTTTGTTATTGCTTCTGGGGCCCGAGGTGGTGTTGCTTGTACATAGAAATAGTATGGCTTCATTTAATAGCGCATGAATCTCACAGGAACCACACAAATTTTGGTACAAACACTTCAATTTGTAAAAGGAAATATTGATCCATTCTTGGGCCAGGACTCCAGTGTCATAGTCCCGGCTAGTTGGATCCGCATCGAACTCATTCCTAGCCCAGCTGATAATAACTGAAGTAAACAATAAGCTGAACGGGCTCCCCAGCTCACATGGCCACGAAAGCCTTAGCCCATGGACTCAATACATAAAGGCGCAGCTTCCTCAAATTGTTTCATTCCCATGTTATACTACAGTATCATCAGACGACATTATTCATGGAACGATGTGGACATCTGATTGCCAATCCCAGCTTATGCCGAATTAACGTCTGATGCCGTACGTCAAGAGAACAGAACAGGGGAAGGATCCACATCGGAGGACGACCACTCGACCACCCGCTCATTCTGCACCGACCGAGCTGCATCTGTGCTCAGCTGTTTTCCTCCCGCTTTTCTTCGTTTTCCGGCGCACTTTTGCTGACCCCATCTCGTCTCTCGTGGCGGCGAAGACCTCATCACGAGGCTAGGGTCCAAACTCCAAGGCCCCAGTGGCATGAGTTCCCCTGGGTTGCAGCCAAGAGAAGCGAGAAGGGCGGGGAAGGCGGCCGCGTGTTGCCGCCCTCGGCCACACAGCAGCCACTGTACACGGTACAAACCGGCCGCGTCGCCCTCGCCTTACCTCGTGTTTGTACTACTGTGGTGTTGGACTGAAGTGGCACTGGTAAATCACCGAGGAGGGTGACATGACAGGTAGATACTGAACCGCAAAAAGATGTCTTATGCCCAGCTGCTAATTGAGGCAGTGTTTGGGTCGTGTGACAGCTGACAACACTACTTATCGTAAGTCACAACCTTGTACAGAACAGTATTGTGGTCGCTTGCGTAGGCTAACTGGACTGTCCAAAGTTTACTTAATCAGGAAACCGACTCCTCCCTCCTGCCGACGTGCGCCAGATTACATACAGACTGTCGTGTCGAGAAATGGGCAACAAATTTCCATGGTTAAGCAACCCAATTCGGCCGTTGGATCAACATCGAACGGCACGCAGCCGGACCTCACCCTCACCGTGACATGGACACTTCTGAGCCAGTGAGAATCGCAGTTGAACTCCTCCACTTCTTCCTCCTGCACACGCGTTGCAAGGCGAGCCTCTCGGCGACCCGAGGTCATAAGTAAGCTTGCATCTGGTCTCCTCTCCCCCCTGTCACGCTCCTCCCCGGCTCGGTCCCTGTCCGCCTATACCATCCCCGGAAAGTGCACTCTCCCGGGGCGCGCGCGCTCGTCACAAAGCACGAACGCCACCACCCGACCCGACCCGAGAGCCCATGGCCGCCGGTCTCTCCGGCGCCGCGATGACCAGCTTCGTCGCCAAGAACCCGCTCCTCGCCGCCGCGGCGCGCCGCAGGGCGGGGCCTCCCCTCGCCGGCCGCGCGCTGGCGTTCTCGCCGCTCACCGCCAGGTCGGCCCCGCGCCGCCGCGGGCTCGGGACGGTCACCTGCTTCGTGCCGCAGGACACGCAGCAGCCGGCGGCCTCGTCCCCGGCGCCGGTGCCGGTGCCGGAGGCTGCGGGGGCGCTGGACGAGGAGGCGAGGGCCGTGGCGGCGCGGCGCATCGCGGAGCGGAAGGCGCGGAAGCGGTCGGAGAGGCGTACGTACCTGGTGGCCGCCGTCATGTCCAGCCTCGGCGTCACGTCCATGGCCGTCGCCGCCGTGTACTACCGCTTCAGCTGGCAAATGGAGGTACTGTGACATCTTTTTTTCGTGTGTGAATGGTCGAAACAATGCTGGAATTAATGTTTACGCGTCCGTGGACTGCAGGGCGGCGAGGTGCCCGTGACCGAGATGCTCGGGACGTTCGCGCTCTCCGTCGGCGCGGCGGTAAGCGTCGAGCACCCTCTCGCTACAAAACTCGTTCGTTGTTCTTCTTGACGTGAAATTCAGCTGAATTTTCGCGGCGCTGCCTGTGTGCAGGTCGGGATGGAGTTCTGGGCGCGGTGGGCGCACCGGGCGCTGTGGCACGCCTCCCTATGGCACATGCACGAGTCGCACCACCGCCCGCGCGAGGGCCCCTTCGAGCTCAACGACGTCTTCGCCATCATCAACGCCGCGCCGGCCATCGCCCTCCTCTACTACGGATTCTTCCACCGCGGCTTCGTCCCCGGCCTCTGCTTCGGCGCGGTAAGCCATCCATTGACTAGTCAAACTCATGTCTCTCTGGCTGGCTGGTGGGGCCGAGATGCCAGCTGCTGCCACGGTGGCGTCAGCCATGAACCCGACTGGGATCTCACCCGCCACATGTCCGTCTCCTACAGGGCCTGGGGATTACGCTGTTCGGCATGGCCTACATGTTCGTCCACGACGGCCTGGTCCACCGCCGCTTCCCGGTCGGCCCCATCGCCAACGTGCCCTACTTCCGGCGAGTTGCTGCCGCACACAAGGTACGTACTATACGCCGGCGACGAGACTTGCTAGCGACCCTTTACTATTCCTAACTATCTCTAGTACAGTAACTATCAATGGTACCGACTTGAGCTGAGATTTTTTACCGCCCTTTTTGTGTGTGTGGCTGGGCTCTTCGGCGATGTCGCGAGCAGATACACCACATGGACAAGTATGAGGGCGTGCCGTATGGGCTGTTCATGGGACCAAAGGTAAGCGAGTGGCGCCTGTCCTTTTGTCCTCGCTCTGCCTGTGATCCCTGCGATGCGATGGGCACAGGACAAAGCGCCTCTGGTTTTCTCTCGCGCTGAGCACGCATGTGGTCGTGGTTTCTGCAGGAGCTGGAGGAGGTGGGTGGCGTGGAGGACCTGGAGAAGGAGCTCGCTCGAATCGGCCGAAGCTTGTGATGATTTCGACGGCGGCATGGAGCCCAGCGCAGCTCCCCCGGTAGCGCCAAGATTTTTGTTTTTGGTCTCTTTGTTGATTCGATTGTCCGTACTGGAAGAAGGCGAACCGAGAACTATCAGATCAGCAATTTGATTTTGTGATAGTGGTGCAGCGCGCGCGATGGCGTACACTATTGTTTGGTTGAAGGGCGTGGTGGATGGTACTAAGCGTGTTGTATGGTATGGGAGGCACCGTCCGTACATGAAATTGTTCGGTGCCATGTTTTTTTTCCCCCTGGGTGGAGGCGTCGCGCGTTCTGTTCCCGGTCTTGTTTTTCTGGGTAGGAGGATGCTGTGTATAACATGTAGAGATGTTGTCAAACTCTTCGATGAAACTAGATTCGGTGGCTGAAAACGGTGCTGATAATTCAGAAGTTCCATGTTTCACGTGCAAGTGCTCCGTGTTGGAGGGGCTGTTGCTCAGTTTTGCATGCACAAAAGTTCCCTGTCATTGTATGTTCAGTACATGTGATGTATGAGCCGTTACGCTCCTGACCGAGCGGCCACTAACCGGTCATCCGCCTCCGATCCCGATCGGTTGGAGGCGTCCACGCCGCATCGCCACTCTAACACCACGACCGCCGCTGTGAAACGGAAAAAAAAAAAAAAATCCTTTTGCCACCGGCCGGCTTGCAGCACCAAACATTTCTCATTCCTCAGAGCCATAATTGCTGAACGACTGAACGGCAAGCCCGACCGAAGACTGACCCAGCGCTGGAGCATCACCAGAGCTTGCCATGGAAATTCTCTAGAGATGGAGAAGAAATCTAGAAGTGGGGGGGGGGGGGGGGGGGGGGGGGGGGGGGGGAATGAATGCAGGGAGAAACACTCGACTACAGCTACGACTAACACCACGGCACTCGACTTCGTTTCGTTTGTTTTTATTTACTTGTAACTTAAAAATGCTTCGTGATCGGATTTTGCCAAGTTCCTTAGGGAACTAGACCTTGGCCACGTTACGAGTTTTTCTCCTCTTTTAAATGAAATACGTGCTCCGCAGTTCTCCAAAAACAGCACGGCACTCCAGTTTATTCATCGTTTTATCAATTTCCATTCCTGAGGATGCAAATTCAGCGCGGGACACATGTAGCCGCGCAGACGCACACGCACTGATGTGCTAAACATTCTCCTCACTTCACGCTCTAGTTTTTAAACTATCAGCTGGCTGTCAGGCTCAAGCGTGCGCCACTGCGTACTCCCTCCGTTTTTAAATTGTTGTCGCCATTGACTTTTTTATTTACGTTTGACCATTCGTCTTATTCAAAATAGTTGTTTGAATATGCAAAATTATAAGTTAGGTTCAAACTTACTTTGAAGATAAAACAAATCATCACAAAATATATGATATTTTTAAAACTTTTTTGAATAAGACGAATGGTCAAAGATAGCAAAAAAAGTCAATGGCGACAACAATTTAAAAACGGAGGGAGTACGTCAAATGCACGAGCCAGCTGACGAGCAAGCAGCGCAGCCGGAGCTCGACACGACGCCACCTAAGCTACGAGCAAGCTTAGATTAATGCACGCTGTGCTCTAAACTAAAGTTTTCGGTTAGATTGAGAGGGCGGAATGTGTGCGCCGCGTCATCTTCTGATCGAACCAAATGATAGGAAGCTTCAACTAGCCGCCCTCTTCTAACAAATGACCGCGTCACTGTCCTCAAGATTGGTATCCTACACAAGTCATATTCTTGTAAGGCTCGGATCAAAGTCAAACCATAACAGCAAGGATTTGCGCATATAGCCACTGCTTGACTATCGTCCCACTGAGAGAGATGAATTATTTCCTTGAACAACAGAGTTGATTTCGTTGGCGAATGCCGGTCGCTTCATGTATTCATCAAACGGTTTTTGTTTGCGTGGCGATGAAAACGTCCAAGGAGGTGTGTAGTGACGAGGACGGCCATTACTTTAGTTTGGTCCTGTTCGGGTTGAGATAGGCGCAACCCAGTGCCAATCCGGCAACAGCACATGCCTGGGAGTCGGCGAAAGTTGGATTGCTTCGCTCGACTGGGAATGACTTTCGAGGCCACTATTTCCTTTTTTTGAGCGAAATAGTAGCGTGCGTTCTGGTTTGCGGCTGTGTCCCTCTCGTAACACCGCAGAGCCAGCTATCGGTACCTAGGACTAGTTTAGTGGAACTAGGCTAGGTCATGCATGGTGCTCACGAAACCAACCAAAATCCAAGTTTGGAATCGCCGGTTCGACGAAACCATAGCCTAATTCGGCGCGGCGCGCGTGGAAGAAATAAAGAAGGGGCATTTGTGTTTTTATTTTTATTTTAAACTCTAATTCTGATTTTACTTTTATTTTTTTGATTTTGTGATTTTACTTCTGGTTTTTTAACATGAAGCTAGATCTTACCTTCAGTAGGGTAAAATCAGAATAATTTTATTTTGATTTTACCTCTAGTAGGGGTCAACTCTGGCTTCAGGTTGAAAAAACTATAGTTTTAAATCTCCCGCTATAGCTGCTGCTAAAGCCCGCTATAGCTTTTTCAGGCTGTGTACCGCTATTTGTGTTCATGTATAAATTAACCGTTATCGCCCGCTATAGCCCGACTTAGCTCCGCTATTAGCTGTTTTAGAGACATGCCGCTAAACGTCTTAGCCCGCTATTTAAAACATTGGAAAAAACAGGGGTAAAATTACAAAGTCAAAAAAGTGAAGGTAAAATTACAATTAGAGTTCAGAACGAAGGTAAAAACATAATTGTCTCAATAAATAAATATGCTGATCTTGGCAGGCTCGCGTAAATGATTCCCTTTTATATTCAAGCGGGCGTAGAGGCCATGACTAAATTTACGGCCCACTTCTTTGACCAGCATGGTCCATATGCTCTCCGGCCTTCCTGGGTAGGCAATGATTCCGGTGCCCCATCCACGAGAAATTTCTGGAGATATCGCCCATCGTCTACACCGAACAATCCGAGCAAGAACAATCGCGTTCCTCACCAGACTCCCAAGGGCACACTGCGTCGCACGAACTAGCCGCTCAGAGGTCGGAGATCAAGGTACGCTTTCCTGCCCTCTGGCTGTCTCTTTGTTCGCTCCCACGTCCCTTCTGGCATCTGATCAGGAATCAGCCGCGCGCACGCCTTGACTGCCCGAAATTTCCCATGTTGTTTATTTGTGTTTTGCTGATGCCTGAAATCGGTAACAATAATACATTAGGTCGTCCAGCAAAATTGGCCCAGAGACGCATGGACTGGTTACTTGTGTGTTTCTGATTCTAGGAACTGCAGCAATTTGTTCATACCCATATGACTTGGGAATGGAATCATCTGCTCTATTTTGCTGTTTAAATGGTAGGGTTACTTGCACTCTGTTCGATTTTAGTGATCTGCATCGCTGCCTGCGTATGCAGAATCCCTAGATCGAGCAGCCCATCATGTGTACCTGATACCTCTGAAAGAATCCGACTATGGAGGTCCGGACCGAGTGAGCTTGTTGTGCGAGTAAACCCTTGATGATCTAAGCTGACTAACCATTGATCAATATATGTAGAGTGAATAGATAAGACAAACAAAATAATTGCTCAGCCAACAAGCATTGTCTTAACTGAATCGCAAACTCAACTTGCATCCAGAATACTGTTTTACATGTCTGAAGAAAACTGATATCTAGACATTTGTTAACTATTTTCGTCATCTGAATTTTTCAGGCTGCACATTAGCAAATCAGATGAGAGGAGCAGCAAGGTTTCTAGCTCAGAGTGCAACCAAGCCAATCAAACCTGTCAATGCACAAGCGAGTACGCCAACAAATTCTTTTGAATCCCTGAAGGTTCATTTACAGAGCCCCTTGCCTGAATCCTGACGTTTGCTTTACCTGTTCTTTCTCTCTGAATATTGTGAACCAGGAATGATGACAGTTACTCCTCAGAGGCATGAGAAAGAGAACAGTTCCAGTGAATCAGCCATGACAAAAGATGAAAACGTTGAGCCCCTGGTTGCTTTTAGCAGGCCTCCTCCTTTGCCGCCAGTTCTCGGCCCTTTGGTCGCGTTCTCGTTTTTCCAAATGTTATCTGGTGACGACGACAAGAAATGAGTGGGCAAGCTACCGGCACATATTTTTTACGTTTTTTCCCATCTATATAGTTAATCTGCACCATATTGGCGTGCTCACATTAAGGTTCATAATGTTCTGCAGGAATTTGAGCAAGTACCCGACTGATCTTCTCCGAGCAGCTCATTCCCTGATGTAGACCGTGTACAAACTGAGTCGTTGTAGTTATTTTCTGGTGAAAATGAGGAATGCGTAGCCACAAGCTTCACTGTAGGAGCTACTGGCTGCTGCTGTAAACCAACGCTTTGGTGAAGTTTTGCTGCTGATGTCCTGACCGTGTCTTTTTTTTTTTAAACCAATGGAAACTCGTTCTTCTGAGAATAACACCTTCCAAGTGTGCTATGTATATGCATGCACTTCTAGATTAGCTTCCAATTTTGCACGAACGTTGGTGTTCCAAACTTCCAAGTTTACATCACTGCTTGGATAGAGTTTACTGCATTTGGTTGATGTTGTAGAATTGACATTCAGGTCAAAGGATTGGTGTTTGAAGTTCCTTTGCACCTTCAAACGTGCTCTATTGACTGTGAATCATTTGGGAAACTATTGTATTTTTGCAAAACCATGGTATCCTTCAAAAACTCCAAAAAATACTCTAAATCGAAACAGGGCCTCAAATCTTCTGCGAAGATACAGTTTAGAGAGATTTTATTCTGGAACGCAGCATTGAGTTGAGCGCATCCCATGTACCACATACACATAGAATAGCTAAACACAAGACAGAAATTTCAAAGCTAATGTGAATTAATGGTTTCTTAGGGGCAAAAATTCACCAAATGCTCTAAACAAACCTATTAACAATAGAAATTTTGAAAACGTAAAAATATCAAAGAACAAAAAATCTGACAAACCGCCATCCTGTCAAAAGAAAAGGATTTAATTGGTACATGTGTATTAATTGGCTCGATATTGCATAGCGTGACCATTGCCGCAAGCCAACGACATAGTCAACAGGGTCACGGGATCTAATATTACAAGTTAAGATTACTCATCTAATCTCTCAAGATATAATTTCAATCTCCCTCTGATCAGCGGATCATCAAGCCTTGCATCCCTTGAGTTCCGTCCTCAGTGATTTTGTTGGTTTGGATTGTGCTGATAGCACTGGCAATGTTTCCCTGGACCACAAAGACAACTGAATCAGAAGAACTGTAAATGTCAACAGGCCGATGCACCAGTGCTCTTCAAATAACATGTTTAAATCTAGTTGTAAAATGGATACAAAACAGGAGTTACCCTCCAAACTCCAAGCTTTGTACGCAGAGCCTGCCACTGTGGCATCCCAAAGATCCTCTCAGTATGCCGGCTAAAAATTGTGCAGCAGACAATGTATCAACCAAAATAAGTAACAGAGTATCGTATGATGAACAACATTGATCCATTGCTATGAAATGGAGAGAAAAATATTTTAGAAAGAAAATACCTGACGATGACAGTCTGATTAAGCTGGTCAACTTTGCAATCCAATATCTTCAATGCAATTGCTTTCACGATCCAGCATTCCACTTCATCCTCATTGATCTATAAAAGCTCTGCAGAAGTCAATAAAAAATGATCCAGCAAGTGGACAATGCCATGTTGGACCAGTCAGTTACCTTAAGTGCGTCCATGATAGCCGAATAAAGGATTTCACCAGACCAGCGGCTGCTCAGATCAAGCAAAGACATCAGCCTCATTTTTGTTATGCACTCCTCATGAACCAGTCCTGTCAATTGTTTAAAAATCAAGAAATGAAGCCAAAATATTTGAGATATTTGAATAAAGATGTTGAGGCCTAGGTCCAGTTATTGGGCATACCATGATCTTTCAGCAAGGTAGAGTTAGCAGTCTGAAAGTCTAAATAGGAATCAAGCCTCTGAGTAAGGAATATCTTTAAGAGCTCATAAACCAATCCATACTTTTCATCCTTTTCAAGCTGTGCAACAGCTGGCATATTAAGTAGATCACACTGCAATGAAATCATATTTCCATCAATCCATTCACACTTCAAAAATTATAAAGCAGGTGCATGGTTATGAAATATAGACTACACGTATTCTTTGTTGACCTCCAATTCAATGACTCACATATCCGCAATTACTATTGGCAAACAAGTAAAAATCAATATAATACGAGTAATGGAACAAATTGTTGAAAAATAATCAAACTATCTGACATACAGATACATGTTGCTATACCGCTATGTCAATTACACCAATTTATAATATCACAGTTATAGACGTGCTGAGTGAGCGAACGATGCACAAAATATACCATTAAGGTATTCTTTTGTAAACAAAACAACACTGACATAATACAAAAAAACTACAATGGTAGGATCAGCCAGATTCAAATTTGTTGCTAAGGTAAATTCTGTTACAACTAATTTCATGAAATAGCTCAGTAGAAATCACCTTGAAGCAGCACTATCTTACCCCCAAAGGTTTTCTTAAGCGTTAAATATAAAGGCATAAAGTGGAGAATAAATACCTGAAAGAGATTAGACGACTTCACAAACTCAATGATTGCTGCAACAGCCTCTTCCTTTGCCGCACCAATTGCATCAGTGTCTTCTTCTGATCCCTTGAAAGTGGCAAGGTACTTGTTCAGAAAGTTGGCGTACTCCTTGCTCATGCTGTAAATCATAAGGGGGAAAAAAGATGAATTGCCACAATGCAAATGTCGTTGGTGAAATATTTCTAAGCACATAAAAGCTAGGGACTATAAGGCGCACCCCTTCTGGTCTTTGAGGATCCTTGCAACAGCAAGGAACAGCTCCCTCTGCTCCAAATTGCCAATGCCCCAGTCGCTGACAAAGCTATCGATGTTCTTAAAAGAAGGGATGATGTACTCGGCAGCCTTGCCGGCAGTGGCGACCTCAAGAGCCTTCTTGTAGACAAATGCTTTGCCGTGGGGGCTCGGGACCAGATTGTACAAGCTGAACAAACTACATACATGCATTGGGAACAAGTATGTAAGCGAACCTTGAATCCAAGCAACGAACAGTCCAATTGATAAAATGCGAGGTGGGCAGTTGCTTACACTTTGAGGCGCAGCGCCGGCTTGTCGTTCGGTTGGTGGTTGAGCTTGGAGCAGATGTTCTCGGCGATCTGCAGCGCCTCGGCCTCGGATCCTGCCTTCGCAACGAGGCTGCAGATGACGGACAGGACGCACTCGAGATCTGGCGCAAAGCAAGAAGAAGGCCGCTCAATTCAAGAACAAGCAAATGTTTACTTGGAAGGAATCGAGGGGGGGAGAGCGCGAGAGGTACCTTTGTCCGGGACGCGCGAGGATTTGAGAAGCAGGTCGGCGGAGGCGAGCATGAGGGAAGCCATGTCGACCCACCGGCCAGCGAGGATGTGCTCCTGTGCCTCGAGGCAGAGGCGGGCGACCTCGGGCTCGGCGACCTCCGGGCCCGCGTCGGCCCAGGCGAGCTCGGCGGTGAAGCGCACCACCGCCAGCATCGGTTCCTCCTCCGTCGTGTTCACGATCGTCGCCATCTCGCTGTTTCCTTCCTTCGCTGCGCGTGAGCCGGAGATGTCGCCGCCGCCGCCGACGGAGAGGGTGAGGGAGGAGGGGGATGGGGCTGGGGGATTGCGAGAATGGCGCCGCCGCGGCGATAGGAGTAAACCCTCTCCGTTGAGATGGGCCAACACGACGGGAAGCGATGCGGAACACCACCCAACTCCTTGACCCAAGAAGACAGTCACCCAAACTCGAATCGTGGGATCAATAGTGGACGGCCCATAGTTTGGGCTGGTAGCTTGCTAACAAAAACTCCAGGGACAGTTTATTTCTTTAGTCTTTTTTCTGGTATATTTATGAAATCATTTACTTAATTACTTCCATGTTGAAGAGTAATTCATATATTTTAGCTCTTTTTGGGGGAATAATTCATATCTTTTGTTTGGAACAAACTCCAGTGACTCAGGTTGACTTCACCTTTCATTAACACAACGATGGCTAATACATGATTACAATTTTCATCAATGTCAAATATTTTTTTTCTATTTTTCAATAGAACTATTGCGTAGCACTTAGGATTGGTTTCCCTCTTCTCTTTCGAACATTTCCAACCTCTAGGGTTTAAGTGTTGATATTTTTTTGTTCTCTCTTCCACTAGTATCAGGCAAGGAGACGGCGAGGAAAGGGAGCAGGGTAGAATCCACCCTTAGTTTTCTAATAGTTTTGTAAGGTTTATATCAAAGTTTTGTCTCCCATTTTTAATCGGTGATGGTGTTGGTTTTCATGACTGTGATATCGTAGATAGCAGAGATGATGCCTTTTGGAACAATGGTATACCGTCCCTCTCTCTAATTTTTTTGATGTTTTTTTTAGGCACCACAAAATGTTGCGAGGTTGGTGTTTATCTGATATGAAACTTCAGCAGAAGCTTTGGTCCGCCGTGGTAGTGTGACACATCAACAATGTGACAAATGGTTAATGTAAATCGATGCCTGCCAAGTAACTACCTATATCAACAAGCTTCACTATGCGCATAGGGCTTGCTTGCTTCAAGCCCTCCCAGGCAGCCAGCTTGCCAGGCAGTGCCTCTAGGCGTTGGATTTCGACCGCCTGAGGCTGGATTTAGTTGCCTGGGCCAGGCAGCGTTACCCCAGGCAACAAGCAAACATGCCTATAGAAAGAAATGCGAAAAAAATCTGCCTCTCCCTTGCAAAAAAAAGAGGAAAAAATCTGCCTCTCCAAATAACTTCTCGTGACGAGGTAGTTAGGTTACTTTTTGCCTTAGTATACGGGATTTGCTATTTTATCAGAACAGCGAGGAGCCTGAATTTGAAACTTTGAAGATCGTTTGGACCTTATATCCTGCCCATTTGCATTAGGCCCACCCTCTGTTGGCCCGTGTAGGCCTGGGGTTGTTTACCGACCACGGCGAGCGCATCACGGAGCCACACAACCACATCCACATCGAAGCAACTGCTGTGCTTTTCGGCTCTTTGCGGCGCCGAACCCGTAGGAAGGCTTCCTTGTAGGAGGGGGCAGCGGTGCGTGCTCGGAGGTGGGCAGGTGTCCGAGAGAGATCATCGGCCGGGTCGCCGCTAGCACAGCGCGCCGCCGGTTCTCTCCCTCTCCCTGCCGGATCCCTCCCCCACAGCGCCGCCCCCAAGTCCGCCACTTCCGCCACAGCGCCGCTCCTCTCTCGGCCCACGCTGACTGCTTTCTTCTGCTGCCGGTAAGCATTAATCCTCGCTTCCGTGGATGGATTCTGTTGTGTTACGAGTTGGCTTAGTTCTAGATCGAATCGAAGTTTCCGTCTACCTGCTCCATTTAGTTTGTTGCGGATTCGTATGCTGCTCGTGAGATGCTAATCCGATCCATTCCATGGAGGGTTTGGTTGGGTTCTTCGAAATTGGTTGACGCCTTAGGTCCGAAAACCCTGCAATGCACCTAGCTGCTTAACCTAGTTTTGGATGCGCCAGTGAGTCCTAGTTGTTCTGATAGGGAAATTTTGGGGCGCTAGTGGTATTCAGCAGCGATGTGGTGTTGTCACGGGCACTGTGTGCTCTGTAGGTTGGGTCTGAGCTGATGGCTATTTGTGGGATGCTGTTTCATTTTGGAATTTATAATGGAATCGGAGTGGTTGTCCTTTTGTTTCTACGAATTTCGGGTGCTAGTTGTCTCACAAGGACATAGTACACTTTGGTGTTTGGTGCTTGTTCAGAAGTTGAATCGAACTGTTATGCGCAGATAATGGAATCTGTTGCTATAGTTTAGGTATTTGAATTGGGGGGCAAGTTCCTGAGGCTGATTGAAGGACAGTTGATGGCTTCATTTTTCGTTTGATGTTTGTTAGTTCGCCCCCATTTACTATTGTTAGGCATATTGGGCACCATGGTGTAGTGGAACTGCAGTTCCCCTGTTAGGACTTTCAGATTTGTCCCATCTTAAGAGTTAGTTTATATGCTGCACGATAATGAGGTTAAACTTTGTATCAATGTGTGGATAATTAAGCTGGTTAGGGAAACGGGAATGTTATTTTATCTGTTGCTCATCACTGGTATAGTTGTGATATTTATCCTCAGCATGCAGAATTGATTGTTTCTATGTTTCAGGACAAGAAATTCTCGAGTCATCTTGGTTTGTTCAGAACTCTTTCTGTGGACTGTGGACTTCATATCAAAGCTGATATTAAAGTAGTTAACGATGTCAGGGATTGCAGCAGCTCTGCGTCGGTCTTGTCAATCAGCCGCTAGTCAGGGCCTAATGGAGGCATATGTTGGCCCATGTGTATCTTCTGGTTCCTCGAGGTGGTTAAGCAGCTGTGCTAAGCACTCAAGAAAAGCTGGCATTTCTGCTGTTTACCAGATTAAGGGAGTGGACCATTATTCCACAGTTCATGATGTATCAAAGATCAAGCGAACACCCCTTTCATCTCGTATGGACACTAATTGGTTGATTACCTCAAAGTCCAGATATAGTGCACTGCCAGGATTCTTGGGTGTTTCAGGCACCAGCCGTGCATACTCCTCAGACACTGGAACCAAGGTAGAAGCTGCTCAGAGTGCTGTCTCTAATGTTCCTTCCACAGAAAGCTCGAACAATGGCAGTGCAGGTGGTGATGGGAGTTCTTGGATTGAGATCTTAGATAACGCTCGCAAGTCTACTATTGATGCTACCACTGATGCAGGCAAGAAAGTTAAGGAGCTGACTGATGCAATTACACCTCATGTCCAGCAGTTGTTTGATGCAAATCCAAATCTTGAGAAGATAGTTGTTCCGCTTGGCGGGACATTATTTGGTACAATGATGGCATGGTGGGTCATGCCTATCATTCTAAGGAGGCTTCACAAGTATGCATCACAAAGTCCTATAGCAGCACTTTGGGGCAACTCAACTACAAATGATCTTTCATACCAAACTAGCCTCTGGTGTGCATTAGAGGATCCTGCAAAATATCTGATCACATTCATGGCATTTTCAGAGATGTAAGTTTCTATTTTACTTTTTGAGTCAATTTGTTTCCTTCTGTCCTTAGGAATGCTAAAGACTATTATCTTCAGCAAAAGTGTTTTAGATCGTATCAATTGTTGAGTTCCCATCTTATTTTTGGATCACTTACAGCGGTTGTTCTATTTCTTCAGTCAAGTTGTTTATTTCTGAAGAAACTTGATATACAAATTAGTAGAATATGCATTCCAAATTGTCAATATTTCTTCATTATTGTCACTCTCCATCGTAATGTATAATGCATTCTTACCTCGGTGGTTATACTTACTGCAAATGAACAAAATACATTTTTATCTATGGCCTGTTCAAAATGTGACTTAGTTTCTTATCGTCTTCTATTCTGGATGCTCACTTTCATGGTGGTTTCTCTTTCTTAGGGCCACACTCATTGCACCAAGCATATCAACTTATCTTCCACAGGCATCTAGGGGTGCATTGGTTCTCTCTTTTGTATGGTTCCTTCATAGGTGGAAAACCAACTTCATTGCTAAAGCTATGACCTCAAGTGTGGACCGTGACAAGATGTCAGCATTTGACAAGGTTTCTTCATTGGGATTGATTGGACTTGGTGTAATGGGTATTGCTGAAGCTTGTGGTGTAGCCGTTCAATCCATATTAACTGTTGGTGGTGTGGGAGGTAATTTGTTACTGCTCACTTTTATGGTAATTGGTAAACAATATGCAAGATGTTTTTCATTCAAGTATTCAACTAACAAAAATACAAAAATACGAGAATACTGACATTTCTCAACTCTTGAACTTATCTCCTGTTGCTTATGCTGTAGGTGTTGCTACTGCTTTTGCTGCTAGAGATGTTCTTGGCAACATGCTCAGTGGGTTCTCCTTGCAGTTTTCTAAGCCATTCGTTGCCGGAGACTATATCAAGGTGCCTTATTGACGCTTAATTCACCATAGCCACCCATTCAATCAAATTAACTTTTAATCGAACTAGGGACATCGCAGCTAAAAGTATCAATATTTACTAGCTCATGATATGCTTTCAAATATATATTTGACGTCCATTAGATTGCTAAGTTACCCTGAGAGGTTCCAAGCAGGTACATATACAGTAATATTGTAAAAATATAAGAAAGCGTTACTATTTGTAGGGTGTATGATTTTTGCATGCAGTATAAGCCATGATTATTGGTGCTTATGAGGAGTTAATATTATATGAGAGATACATATTTTTCGTGGATCATCTTTTAAAGGAAGGTTTTGGCTTCTTAAAAGTTGAGGCATTACAGTTAGTGAAGCAATGTATAGTAAAAGGAATGATATCTCAAGGGATACCAGTTGGTTATTTTTAAAGGGTCCTAAGAAGAAAGAAAAGAACACAGACATGGCACATGGGGTCGTTCAAACAGTTATATAAGTATTATCTGTTTGAATACGATATGATTTTCGAAAATTGTTAGTTTCATTACTGTTTCTCAATACATTTCTGCTTTCTGCTATTGATATTGCTAGCTTCATTCATTATAAGTGTAGATGTGGTTCTAAGTTTTTATCCATTCTCTAGCTCTTATTCTTCCATTAAGGCGATTATATTTTAGAAGAAATACAATCGTGTTCGTCAATACCCTGCTCTTTAAATGGAACATTTGCTTGCAGACAACCATAAATGCATAGTTTGATATGCTTATCTTTTGTAGCTTTGTATATTTTTCTCTGAAATCTATGGTTCAGAACTCATAAAAACTAAAGGAGGTTTATATTGTAGGCTGGTTCAATAGAAGGCAAGGTGATTGAAATAGGACTCACTTCTACTTCGTTGATCAATCCAGAAAAGCTCCCTGTCATAGTACCCAACTCTCTGTTCTCCAGCCAGGTATCATAAAATTTCTTCCGTTACTGGATGTCTGTTAAGTGTTAACTATCACAAACACCTGTGTATCAGTATGTGCACCCAGCCACCATTAGCACACAGAATTGATCGATTAGACCTAGTACTCTATACCTGTTAATGAAATATGTAGCACACTGGGCGTGCTACATATGTGATGATGCCATACTCTATATCTTTGGCACACAGACTGGGAGTTACACATACATCTGATGTGGTGATGCCCTTTTTACCTGTGTTCATATTCCTATCCTGATTTTGCTGAGTGCATTAGATTGTTGATATTTGTCTAGTTGGGATCTTAGCACACTAGATGTCTTGTCAATACAACATTCACTATCACCATAAACAAGACCGGATGAAACACTTTTACTCCTGCAATATCTATTCCCTCAGCATTGTTTTTGAACCATAGTTGAAAAATCACTATTTATCCAGTCTAATATAATTTTTAAATTTTAGGATTTTAGAAATTATCCTTAAAACTTGTAATCCCAGTTCGAATGTATGAAAGCAGAGGGCACGTTTGGTTCTTGCCCAACGCTTCCCTGTCAATGATTTGGTGATGGCTTTCACCGCTGCCGTCTGGCCAATGCATGGGCACAAAAATGAACTAGCACAGGTGTGTTGTACGTGCTAGGGCTTGTGCGATCCAAATCATGGGCGCTGAACCAAATCAAGTGATCTGAACTAAACTTTTGGCGTGGCGGAGCTTTGACGTTAAACCAAGGTCCAGAATATCTGGACAATTTATGTCCTTGGAAACTTTCAAGAAAGATCTAGTTCAATATGAAGTTGTAGGAAAAATGAATATTGCTTCATCAGTTAGTAACCAGAAAACAAATAATAGAAGTATATCAAAATTGTTGTCTTCCAAGAATGATGCTGTTATTTCCTTTTTCATATCTCTACATTTTTCATAGGCTTACCAGCGGCCCTACCTTATATCATGATATGATATTATTTAAATAATTTGCAGATGATAGTGAACAGATCACGAGCTACTTGGCGAGCTAGTGTCACAAAGATTCCTATTAGAATTGAAGATATTGAGAAGGTTCCTTCTATATCAGAGGAGATAAAGAAGATGGTGAGATCCAATCCAAATGTGTCCTTTGAAAGTGATGCTCCTTATTGCTATCTCTCAAGATTGGAAAGTTCGTATGGAGAGCTCACCATTGGATGCAACCTCAAAAACATGGTATGTTTGATGCATTCCAGAGTTATTCTACTGTACTTATTTACTCCTAGCTGCCCAATTGCCGCACTACCACTTGGCTTTTAGTCAGTTACAGTCAGTTACCCCTGCAGTCACAGATGTCACAAGGTTGTAGTGCTTTGAAAAGTATGTTAAACATCTTGCGCACTAGTCTCATATATGTTCTCACAGAAATGGTTTTTGAAGTTAAATAGTTTAACTAGATGCATGGGACGAAGTATAAGACCTATCAGCTGTCATTGCAATTAATAACCATAAACCATGGGCATAGAAAATAGGGGTAACTGCTTGAATTTGGAGTAATACTTGTCCTCTTCAATTTTTAACACAAATATTTTGTATACTCTACAGAAAAAAGATGAGTGGCTATCTGCAGAACAGGATATTCTTTTGGCAGCTGCTAGGATTATCAGATCGCATGGCGTTGAACTGGGAAGCACCATGCAGTGCTGTTAACTCACGCTCCTGCGACATTTTAGGGTATGTATTTCAGTATCTGGCTCTTGTAACCTGTTGATAATACAATCCATAGCTGCTATATTAAATTCATCAGACCTAAGTGCTACTATCAAGCATGCCACACTTTCCTTATTCCATTCCTACTTTAGTTACTGTTTAGTTCCGAAACGTGACAAGCTTCTGCAAACTGTTTACATGCCAGACTCATTTAGTCGTTTTGTAAACTGAATGTTTACGTATAAATGCAAGGTGTTTCTGTTTGGATCACTGACGTCTCTCTCTATCTGTATGCTGAGGATTGAATCGCATTTGAGCAATGTCTTGCCCTACAGATAGATATCTTTATCAATAAATGCTAGGATTTTTTTGTTTGTCTTCACTTCATAAAATTTTGATGAGATTGCTGTCACTAGCAGGTGAATTCCGCGTAGAACTGCTTACCGACATGGTGAAAAGGATTTTTGCATCGTGACTGGGCAAAGGCAAGAGCGTCCGTGTTTTTTGTCTTCAGACTATCGAACTCCATATGCGAATGCTTTTGTTACTGCCCTTTCCTTTGGAACCAGGGTCAAGCTTTACATTACCGTCATGATACTTGCTTGATACTGCTGTGGAACTTCATTGCCACTGGTGTATATTTTTCTTGGCGCGAAGTTGGTGAGCCGATTGTTAACATTACTGGTTTGTAGGCTTGAGTTTTAGGGCTCGTTTGGTATGTTCCACGTTCTACTAGAAACGTTCCGGATCCGATTTCTTTAAAAACTTTGCTCGATGATTCTCTGATTTTTTTTGAAAACGTTAGGCATGGATTGAGTAAAATTATCAAAAACAAAATGAGAAGTGAATCAGAAACAGGCGGAAAGCCGTTTTGAGTGGTTCTTCCTGATAGTGTAAAAAAGGAGAGTGATTTAAGCTGACATGCGACGTCTTTGGTAGAGATTAGTGATTGAAGCAAGACGCTGAAACGTTTTGCTCGCTAAATGGTGCCTTAGCTTTTGATCTTTGTTTGACGTGATACTGTAGCACAGTATCCGTGCACCAACATCTACGGACCGCCTCGATTCCTTTTATCCTCGTAACTCGAAATGCTAGCGCCTATGCGTGCGTGCCTGTATTGTCTTGAACGTGTAATTATTGGGGTGTGGTCGCGTTGCTCGGTGTCAGTATGTCGGAGACAATTTAGGACACGCGTCGTTGGATGAACCAAGACCTTTACCGCAGTCCGTTTTCACTGCTGGCAGGAGTGTAAGGATGCAGAGGTCTTTAAAATTTTTATTACTCCCAAAAATGTTATCGAAATTACTATATTGGATATTTTAAAATACTTTGTATAGAGGGAGTAAAATCAATCGATCGAATCACGCTATAAATTAAAATTTATGTGAGGGACATGTAGTACTTGATTTTTGTTTTTGTTTTTGTTTTTATTTTTAGACACCATATTTGATCATTTATTTTATTTAATATTTTATGTAAATATTATTTACTTTTTACAGCATAATTTATTTTCTCATTGAAGAAATTTTAATTATAACATACTTGTTTTAATAATTAAAAAAATAAAATAAAATGAATGCTCAGATATGAGATCTAGAATATAAAAAGCTATAATTATAGGATAGAGGTAGTACTACCACTACTTACTAGTACGTGCTTTTCTGTTTGTTTCTACTACGAGTATGGCCCTGTTCGTTTCTTTTAGCGCTAAATTTTAGAAGCCTCTAAATAAAGAGAATCTAGTACTAAATAAAGTTTAATAACAAAATATTTTTACAGATGGGTACATCTTTACGAAACGAATCTAACGAGCCTAAGTAAGCCATGTTTTGCTACAGTCATGCTACAGTAACCATCGTCTAACCACGGATTGCTTACCCTCATTAGATTCGTCTCGCGAATTAGACCAGGGGTTCTGCAGTTAGTTTTGTAATTAAACTTTATTTAATACTCTTAAATGATAAGATTTTTTTTTAGACCCTCTAAATTTTAGACCCCGAACACCCCCTATATCTAGATTCTAGAGGTGAACAAGTATGTTTCGAGGTGATGTCACCAGTATCAAGTTGAATCATGACATCTGACTGTCAGAATAAAATACTGGTTTAGCTAGTAATCTTCTACTTTCCCGTACTAGGATCACGCTAGGACGTAGGCATCGAAACATCCTTTTCTTTGCCCATGTGCATGCTGGACTCCGGTTTCACAGAACAGTCGACAACTTGCGCGGCATGCGGCGAACAGATCCTCTCACCGCGTCGTAACGCTGCCACCTGTTAGCGTAGCCATCAGCGAGCATTTATATATTGTAGCAGCTGTTACATGGTTCGGAGCAATCATCAATGAACATAAGTGTTCATTATGATACGAGGCTCGGAGCCGGTGAATGCGGTCGTCCATTTCGCCACGACGGCAGCCGTGTAACTGACCGAGGCTCAGGGACCATAACCGATTTACTAAACCGAAGCAGAGATGGACGCGCGGATCTGATTTCAGGCACGCCCAGACGAGGGCACAGCTCTCTGTAGCCATCCCGTGTCCCACGACTGCGACCAGTGATGGCTGCCCTGGTCACGCGGATGCCCGACCCCCGCGTCAGTACACAGTGAACCTGCATGCACGGCAGCACCCGTGCCTGGCTTCCATCTAGTCTGACCGGCGTAGCCGTTGGGTGGGGGCAGCGTGTGGACGCCCGGCCAAATGTTCGAGTTTCTTGCAAAGGATTATTTGATTATTTCACCTGTGACTCTGTGAGGCTTTGCAAGAGAAGTAGAGAACCAAACGAGAAGAAGCCGTCGATACCTCCGAGAAGAATAGATCCGTACTACAAGAAACGAAGAAGAAGAAATAATTTGAATCTTGGTTATACCCCTGCTACTTGGCTGAACTCGCCTTCCCTGCATCTACTTGGCTGAACTCGCCTTCCCTGCATACGCCTACATCGATGGTCATCGTCTTCTCGCCTTTCTCCCCCTCCTTGGGGGACGACAGCACTCGGCAACAATTTCGCCTGGGAGACTGCAAAACCATGTGAAGTTCATCAGTAAACTTGCTATAATAGTAAACCACAGCACAATGTGCCAGAACAAATAGACAAATGTAGCAATCTAAATAAGTACTCACATCACATCAGGTTTGTTTATAACAAATTGTAGTAAGTGTGAAGTTACGAAGGGAATGGGTTCAGTGGGATCCTCTGCTAGCTTGGCATGGCATTAGTATCAGGTTAGTAAAGTCCTATATTGGCATCCATTCTTATTTTCTGTTCAAGGTTGCATCTCACGGAGCAAACTAATTGGAATACTAGCAAGCTACAGCTGTCGATTCTGTAGTGCAGCATATAATTCCCTTCCAGAAATATAGAATCAATTTCTGCGTTGGCTTCATCTCGAGAGAGAAATGCATCATGTGCGAGGACGAGAAAAGGGAAGGAATGAATTGGTAAAGAAAGATTACCCTGTCCCATAGCCCGGGGTCAGGCTTCTTGAGCACGACGACGTGATCGAGATGCGCGTCCGGGTCGGTGATGTCCCACCGGCAAGCAGGCCGCGTCTCATTGGGGTGGCGCCACCGCTCGTACCGCGTCACCGTGGTCTCCCCGCCGCGCCCGTCCGCGCGCCGCGCCGTCGAGAGGTAGTACACCGCCGGCTTCTGGCACGGGCTCCGCGCCAGGGGCCTGGTGTTGAACGCGTACGCCGTGTAGTCGGCGCGGCGGTACCAGTTGAGGAACGTGCGCGCCGGCATCTCCATCTCCCGCGGCGACATTATGCCCCTCGCCACCAGCACCGCGAACCCCCACGCCACCGACACCGTCCACCTGTTGGCGCCGTCGTAGCAGATGGACTGCTGCATCACCCCCGCCGAGTCCAGCTTCACGGGCCCGTCGAACAGCCGCCGCACCGCCGCGGGGCGCGACCTGGCGCCCGGGAACAGGGGCTTGACGACGTCGAGGTGGTGCAGCGTGACGAGCGGCGCCACCGGGTGGGACGCGAGGAGGCCCAGGAGGTCCCCGTACACGTCGTACTGGTGGAACCCGGGGTGCTTGGTGAGCGGCACGCCCAGCTCCGCCATGCACGCCTGGATCCGGTCGTCGCTCCCGTACAGCGCGGGGTAGCGGCGGAGGCAGCCGTCCTGCATCCGCGCGAGCGCCTCGGCGAGCGGGCGGCTGATGGCGAAGCCGCCGCCGCCGTATGCCATGCCGTAGGAGAAGTAGATGTTCTGGAGGTGGCTCTCGGAGAGGGAGCCGATGTAGTAGGGCTGGCGGTGGTCGAACTTGTTGAGGACGGTGAGGAGGTTGTCGGGGAAGAAGACGGTGTCGTCGTCGCCCATGACGAACCAGCGCACGCCGGGGAGGCCGAGGCGGAACGTCTCGGAGACGATGCGGGAGATGCGGATGGCGGAGCGGTGGCCGCGGCGGTGCGTGTAGGGGAAGGCGGAGGTGTCGGAGGAGATCCTGATGGCCGGGAGCCCCGTCCGCGCCGTCGACATGTTGGACTCGCGCACCTCGCGGTCCAGCCACACGTACCCGCGCATGGCGCCGCGCGGCCGCCACCACACCTTGATGTACTCCTTCCGCTTGTCCCAGAACCGCGACGACGCCGCGATGCCGAACACCACGTGCTGCAGCGTCGTCGCCGCGGGAGGCGTCGCGGCGGCGACATGGGGGGTGAGGTTGGCGGATAGCCGGGAAACCGACAAGGAGGAGCCGGCGGAGTCATCAGGCGGGCAGGAGGACGCCGCCGACGACGCGGAGGTGAGGAGAAGGTGGAGCGTGTAGAAGAAGTAGAGCGCGGTGAGGGGGAGGAGGAGCAGGAGGAGGAAGCGGAGGAAGGAGGCGGTGACCGTCTCCTTCCCGCCCCCTCCCTTCATCCCGGGCGCCGTGGCTCCTGCCTCCGCTTCTCCTCACCCTCGCCCTCAACTTGCACTCTTGCCAGCCGAGCAGGGCTGGGTTGGGGGGAACGGCCGATTCCGGCGGCGGAATCAGGATCGGTGGTGGGATTTCGCGGCGGCGAGAGTGGCGCTCACACGGGCTGGGTGCGGGAGAGTGCCGGGTCGCGCATTCCCGCGTGTTGCTCCGAGCCTCCGCCTCCTCCTGCACCTCTCCTCACCTCACCTTTGGTTCGAGGCCGGGGAGTGTGGGGGGTTCTGTTCTGTTCTGTTCTGTTCTTCTCTCTCGGTGGGGATCGAAGGCGCGGCGCGGTGGGGTGGGTGGGTCGGCGCTTCGGCCTGCCTGCTGCTTTTTACGAGTCCGTCCGGCGTCCGTGGATTTATTGGTGTGAGCGGGCAGATTTCCTAATAATAACGTCCAAACTGTTAGAAACTAGAAAGTGTTTATGATGCATGTACGTACCTGGCTGGATACGTTATGAACGTGACTGAGATACGCGTGGATGGCTTCACCGTTTGAAACCAAACTAGTAGCCGTAAAATTTCGTTTGATATGGGCATGATTTGGCAAGCAATATGTGTTTGGCTGTATCGTTTAAATCAGTAGGAAAAGTAGGAATTTCTCCGATGCCATTCTTGTCATAGATAGCCTGTTTTACCTCAGGTTATTACTGATGGATTTGGAAACAAACACAACCAGATTCATCCCAAATATCATCAGTGTATTATGATAGCGTGTTTCGGGTCACCATCACAACGAATTTCGCCTCGCTACTTTGCAGCAGCTGTTTTGCAGCAGCTACAGTGTTTCAGTTATTTCTTGAGCAGTAGCTACAGTGTTCGTAGTTATTTCTTCAACAGTCGCTATAGTAAAACGGCTGCATATGGGTGAATGACATTTTTTTTTCCTATGGTTAACTTGAAAAGAGTAAGTAGAGATTAGAGGCAATAACATATTGGTGAATGACATTTTTTTTCCTATGCAAATCTACACCGTGGTAAAGGAAAAGACGGATTATAAAGTTGTTACTAGTGACACGTTTTAGAACCATATATAATATGCCTTTTACATTTCACAACTGTACAATATGAATCCAATATTGAGTTACTGAATAAAAATGAATCTATCTGCAATCTAGAGACATACATATGCACTATATCTGATATGAAATGGTAGAGCTCTATGAATATAAGTCAATACTTTTGAAGTTGATATAAACAAATCTTGATTTTTAAAACTGAAGATATGAAATGTACTACCGAGATACAAAGTTCTATGCAGATATTTTATTATTTTCAATACTTCCTTATTTTGCGTTAGCACACTCCACAGCAGCCATTCTGTGATGGGAGCAAACTTTTGGTAACGTCCATCCTTGAGGGTGCAAAGCTAATTAGGGGAGTGTTACTTGAAAACCACTATAGATTTTTATGCATGATGACGGTGTGATCCTGCGGATTTTACACTTCGCCGGTGTTCGAAACTAAGGAGTGAGAAATTGACTCCTGATTTGGTCCAAAGTTACTCCGTGTGAATTGACCACAGTATTTCATCTTAATTTATATTGCTGCTATTAATATTTCAAACACCTAAGATCCTGCGAACGGCCGTGGTTATGGCACCACGGAAAAGGAAAAAGACTCTGATAGTGATAGGCACTTGATTCTCCTTCCGGATTGGTTGGTCCCATGGTCACATTGAAAAGGGTATATCTACCATTGTTCCAAGCCATCAACAGAGCAACATGATCTTTGCGTATGACATGCTCGACATGAGCTAAGCTGTGACCGGCGAAACAGAGGTGTCAAACCGGACGAGTGTGATCTCAGCGAAATTAGCCGCCGGTTCTGGTGAACAATGATAACTGGTTTATGAGACCGGCAGTTGTCTTATCCCGTTTTAGTTAGCTGCAAATACAGTTACGTTCAACCTAACAGTCTGCAAACCAACTTAGAATAGCAGTATTAAGGAGCAGGGAATGATTCATGATTGCCTACTTGCTGCTTGAGAGTGACAGTGCGCGCAGACGCACAAGTGGAAAGAAGCCAACCAGATAACATTATGTAAGAGAAAGATTGCGACGACATTTGAGCGTGGGTGCTTCTCTAATTTCTCGTGCAAGAAAGGTTACTAATCATTTCAGAAACGGGAAAGGCCAGTACTACTAATCTCTATTGCCTCTCCACCGCCCGGTCGTGACGTATCGCCTTCGGCCGCCTACCATTTCGTGCAGTGCAGTGGGTTTCGCTCATATTTTCGGGTCAAAACGCCGGGAATGTTTGGTGCGTAGCCCATATATTCCTTGCTACTAAGGTCTTGTTTGGATCCATCTTCTAAATTTTTAGTTGACTAATTTTAGTCGCTTTGCATCTAAACATGACTTCCTAAAATCTTCTAAACTTTTAGTCCACCCCCTTCTAAACTTTTAGCTACTAGTCACCTCAAAGTTACTAAAATCGATTAAACATATAAAAAAGACAAGTAACACATAAAAAAGAAAAGAAAAGTACAAAAGCCAGAGATATTAATCAGAGATCCAAACAGATACCTTCTAAAATTAGTTGGCTAAAACATTAACTGACTAATATTTTAATTAGCTAAAATTAATCGGTTAGAGGATCCAAACAGAGTCTAAAATCGGAGCGAGCGTGCTCCCCCGTCGTTATCCTCGTTCATTCCCGGAGTCCACTCTTTATAAAGTGCGCTTTTTTTGGTCGCATAGAAGGGTCCTCACTCTACGAATTTTGTTTTGTTTTGTTTTGCCATGTCAAACTGATCGATAGTACAGGGGTTACTACTAATATAACCGAAACATTTTACGACGACTTGTGAACGGTCAAAATCCGCTGTAGTTCTCTGCTCCTAGAAGGAAGGAGAATTCAACACAAGACAGAGTCCGCACCAAGTTCATACGTAGACGGAACGGCCTTTGTAGTGACAGTCGAAAAAAAAGTTCATACGTAGACGGAACGGCCTTTGTACGCAAATGGAGGTCTGCTGGCATCAGGCCCGTCCCGCCGCATGTGCGGATGGTGCGACGGAACAGGGCCCCCAAAATGTTGGGGCCCCAAAATTCAGGCATGTATACGCTATGTATTCCAAGACCAACACAATCGAAGATCAAACGACAACTCAATCCATGCATGCGCTCGCTGCAGACGAAACGAACCTGATCGTTGTTTCCTCATCTCGTGCTCAGGCGTTTGGTGCTTGCAGACCTGATCGAACGGCAACGCCGGACCTGACCGAGGAAGAGTTCGCTAGCGACTCCAGGCTCGAGTGATTAGCGCCGCAGCCGCCGGTGATGCCCAGGTCAGTGTCCGACGTCCGTTCGCAGGCCCTAGTTGATTCAGGCATATCGACGTCAATCGTCTCTTCAATTCAGTTCATTCAGGCCCTAGTGGATTTAAGGTGTTGCATATCTCTGGTTACCAAGTCCTTTTTTTTTTAATCTTCCCCACCGTGTATTGACAACTGATCAGTGCCCAGATGAAGCGTGAAATTAAAAGAAAGAGGCCATTTGATGAGAGCCCTGATGAAGGTGGTGGCTCACAATCTGCTGAGGACTCCTTTCGAATCAATTATTTTAGACCTCTTATTGATCAAGCTATTCCACAAGAGAATATTAGCCCTGCTGAAATTTTGAAGTTTTTTGACTGAATGAAATTTTGAAGTTCATTAAAAGACATGGTTCTTATCCCGACGCAACTGTTGCATCGGCAGAGCGTGTAGCTTTTCTAAACTAAAGTTATTGAAGTCATTATTGCGTTCAACAATGACATAAGAAAGATTCAATGATTTGGCTAATAGCACTGGAGGGCGATATATTAAAGAAAATTGCTTATAAAGATATCATTGAATATTTTATTTCAAATAATGCATTTCAAGTGAAGATTACGCGACAAGTATAATTTTGTTTTTTTGCGAGGGGTATAATTTTGTTCTATTTAGTTTTACAGAGTACATTATGAATTTGTAAAATTGTTTATCATAGTTTTTTTCTTAAATTAAAGGCCTCCGCCAGAATTTTGCACCGGGGCTCCAAAATCCCCGGGACGGCCCTGCTGGCATCATGGAAGCCTTGGAACTCCGATGGAACATCCAAACGCACCGCCACTTGACCATCATGTCATGCTATCTATGGCAGCTTGTGGTGCGAGCTCGCGTGCACGGAACCGACCGCCAAGGATGGATGCACGGTGACCTTGTCAATCGCCACCGCGTCGTGTCCTCCATTCCAGGTGCGATGATGTTCACCGGCAACGCGCTCATGCCAAACCTTCCGCCGACGAAACAGCCGAACAGGACGACTGATCTTACGACGACTCGTTTGTACTAGTCCGCTCATGAAACAAACGCACTGATAAGGATGAGTTGTCCAGTCAGATCCAGTCAGATAAGCCCGCTCAATGGCTGGAGCCCAGCTGCCGCATTACGGCCTTGTTATAGGCCATTATGGGCTGCGGACATGTGATGTCACTAGTGATGTCCAAACGCGCGGCACGGCACGGCACGGGGCCTAAAAGGCACGGCTTATTTAATTTCGTGCCGGTACGGCACGCTGTTAATTTCGTGCCGTGCCGTGTCGCCCGTCGTGCTCGACTCTCGGCTCATGGCACGGCACGTATTGGGTTAAATGTGCCGTGCCGGGCTGAAAGGTCCTAAATTCTTTTCGTGCTCATAAATCATTTTCGTGTCTTAGTAGCACAAAAATCATTTCAACACTAGACTTAAGACCAAAATTCACATAAATTCACAAATACAATCACTTGAATTCAAACAAAACTTCAACCATCCAAGAACACCACCAGAGTGACCTAAAGGAAACAAATTACAAGCAAAAACATTTGCTAACAGGCCGTGACAGGCTTCTAACGGGCCGTGCCTCTTCTCGGGCTGTTAACGGGCTACACGGGCTAAAACCAGCCTACGCGGACCATCCTAATTTCGTGCCGTGCCCGTGCCGCCCGTCGTGCTAGACCCTCGGCCCATGACACGGCACGCACGGGCTAACGGGCCGACACGGCCCTAAATTAATCGTGCTATGCCGTGCTTGGGTCGGGCCAAAAAATTCATGCTTTGTGCCAACCCGCTTGACCCGGCCCCTTTGGACATCACTAGATGTCACAGCCTCAAGCTTGTTAGCCGGAGAGCCCACTTTCATTCCATACAAAAGGAATATTTGGGCCCAACCAGTAATGGCCTGAATGAACTATGGGCTTGGTCCTGTCAGAGAAAATCATAGACTTGGCCCATCTTTCCAAAACAAATCAAAATCCTGGCACGTGCATGCTATATAACCCAGAAATCGTCACTAGGGAATCACGAAGTTTATCAACACAAACAGGAACTGGAATTGTTTCCAGAGATGTGCCCCGGCCATACAGAAAGGCACAGAAAATTGTTTCTTTATATTCTTCGGACTTTGAGGAAGCAGGAACGACAGAGTTTCAGGCTCCAACCGTCCAACGTGGAGTAGTACAAACATCTCGAGCGTTGGCAAATTTTCATTCCTCTGCTATGTTGCGACACATAATGCTGTCTTGTAGTCACGTCTCCACGCGAAGGAATACTCCCACCTGAATTGTAGTTGTCAGGTAGTTGTCATCCGAGCTCCGACATGTCCATGAAACCAGCGACGCGCAACGCTACAGGTCCATTCCTGATGGCGCTTCCTAGGGCAGCCCAAGCCGCTGGCCGCTACACCACAGGTCCCCGCACGGTGTGGTGGATAGTGAGGGACCAGCGAGATCTTTCGTCAGGCCACTATCGTTGAAATATTTCCCAAGATCCGCCAAAGTCGACAATTGACCTGGAGAGGGACGCAAACCTGCGAGATGGTGGCAGATACCCAAATTCGTTGATGCGAGTGACTTGCTTATGCGAACGTAACTGATGGTGCATTTGTTTCAGATTCAGGACGTCCTTTGGCAAGGGAGCTGGGGATCTGAACAATTAGGGGTCTTCAGAAATTAAGATGCCGTCAAGAATCCGTGGTACTCCTCGTGCATTGAGGTTTCTATCTAGTAGTACGATCGATGAGTCCAAGGCGTGCATAATTTTCAGGGATCAGAGTGGGAATCTCGAGTGTTCCAGAGATTTTTCACATGCGCAATTCCTCCAGACAAGACATTTGCACCTTTCAGCTTCATCGGGTCATCTCTCTGTTGGAACGACGGTAGCATGTGGCATTTGCTGGACCGCGGCAGCGAAAACACAGACGCTAGACAATCCGAACGAACGAACCGGCAGGCACACATGTCGCCGGCTCCCCGCGGACGTCGACGCGCGATTCCCAAACCCATACGAGGAGCTGCTAGCCTGCCGCTGCGTGGCACCGCATCGCGAGGACGGTGAGGTGGAGGCCCGCCCGATCCCGACGCCGCGATGCGATTTGGATAGGCGGGCCGCGAGCAGGGCAGCACGATTCGCGGCACCGCAGATCTGGTGGTGTATCTACGCAGGGGTAAAAAAGCTTTGATTTGGACGGTGTGGTGTTGACGCCCGCCCGCCCGCGGAGCCCGAACGGCGGCATTGGCTGGATGGATCAGCTCGTTTTCAGGGGTATTTGTTTTCAGACGTCTAAATTTTAGAAAGATCACATTAATTTTTTTTTTTGTTATTTTAGAAGGTGTCTTTGTCGCCTTCCTTTCAGTTACGAAGTTGGCAGGAGAATCTGTACTCCGCAGCTTGTCATACACAACCCACGCTGCGGTCGTCATGCTTTCAGTCATGAAGTTGGCAGGAAAGAATTACGACGCGGTTACTACTCCATGTGTTCTGTAGGAGTAGTAACAGCAGCAAGCGTCGATCGGAACAACAGGTCTTGTTCAAGAAAACGAAACTTTTACTCCCACAGAGCACTGTGAACGGACGGATATGCGTCCGTGTCCGCGCGTGACGATGCCTCAGCTCGTTGCTTGAGGACAAAACTGTACGGCAGCCGCGACGGCCAGCCGTTCTACGGCACGTCGAAAGGCTGGCCTGGCCCGACGTGTACGATAACGAGCCGGCGGGACCGGGGCTTGATGTGTCATTATTCCCCGTCAATTATGACCTCCGAGTTCGTTTTTGGTTCCATTCAGTGCACGGATCGAGCGCCGTGACCCCATCGCCTCGCTTTCTCGTCTTCAAGGTTACCAGTAGTTTACCATTTGTTGTTGCCTGCTACTCGTAGTAGTTCGTGTTACTTCCAAGCCAAACTAGCTTGAATTGATAGCTACTCCAGCATAGATTCGCATCGCAGTACAAAAAGAAAACAAAACTCGTCCAATACGTGTGCTACTAAGCTGCCAATGATGTGGTTCCGAATTAAGAACCACCGTTGCTTGACGTTACAAACTCTTTTGCTGCTGGGCTGCTGATACGCTCCCTTTCGGTGCGCATGGACCAGGGTAGCGGAGTGCCCGTGCGTTACAGGTAGAGGCTATCAACACCTGTCCAGGCTTCAGCAGCCCTCTGCTTTCCGAGCGTCTCGAATGATTTCCTTACCCTTTCTGCAGATTGTTGAGAGGAGAGCTTTACCGAGAGACGTTTCGAGGCTGTACGGAGAAAGCAGCGGGCCGGCGGCCGAACAAACGTGACCGCCGCCGGAGGTAGGCTAGGCCGCTGGCTTGCACGCCTGAAACTTTCCCCGTATCACAAGCCTGAACCATCGCGCCGGTGACGAGAATGACCTGACAGACCGGTCAGGCGGCCAAGACGCATTGCCCGGGTGCGAGCGATTGCAATCTCAATCTGGAAAGGAACAGCGGATAACCATGCCTGTAGCTTCGTATGAGTGGAAAAAAAAAGGCAGCGGGTTACTCAAATGCTTTCCTGTTGAAGCAAAATTTGCTGGTACAGTTTTAAAAAGAACATCTTGTGGTTAGTTAGTGTTGAGATATCCAAAGTGACAAGAAGGGAACCAACCGTGTTTGGCATCATGGGAGTGAGATGAAAATGGCTAAATTCTGCATCGACACGCCTAGCTCAACAAACTTGGAAGACGGAATCTACCTATGCACAAGAGGAATCTAATCTCCTTCCTAGTAGCCTTTTTTCGGGGTGGTTGCTTTACTCATTTTCGCCTATGTACAATTCGAGCCTCTCCCGTTCGTATCCTCCTCCCCGGAAGCGACGGCGACCGATCCATCCTCCAGCCGTCCGGGACCGCGCATTCCGCGCGGCCGGTGCCTGGTGCGCGGCCGATTGGGCGGTGGCGACGATGGGATTCCGCGCGTTCACTGGAAGCCGCCCATGCCGGTGAGCAGCAGCTCGTGCGGCCGCAGCAGCGTCGGGGAGGGCACGGGCGCGAGCGGCGCGCCGAAGTAGGAGAAGTCGAAGTCGGAGGCGTCGGGCACGCCGGCGGCCGCGGCCCATAGCAGCGCGCCGGACATCTCGTCGGGGATGAGCGGCGCGCGGCAGAGCGGGCAGGTGCGCTGGTCGTGGTCCATCCAGCGGTCGAGGCAGCCGCGGTGGAAGACGTGGCGGCAGTTGGTGAGCCGGCGCACCTCGTCGCCGCCGCCGATGCCGCTGAGGCACACGGCGCAGTCCTCGTCGGCGCACGCGGCGGGGCAGAGCTCGTCGAAGCGCACCACGGGGAGCACCTCCTCGACGACCATCGCCGGCACCGGGCGGAACTCGGGGCGGCGGTGCAGCTGCTGCGTCGCGGCACCCAGCGGCGCGTGGTGGTGGTGGTGGTGGTGGTCTTGCATGAGCAGCGCCTGGTGGTGGTCGTCCCCGAGATCCAGCAGGTCGCCTAGGCCGACGGCGTGGAACGCCCAGAGGAGGAAGCGGCGGATGTAGCCGAGCATGAGGAGGAGGTGGAGCAGCTGCTTCGGGAGCACCAGCTCCGAGTAGCCCACCGGGAACCCCATGACGGAAGAGGCGCTCGTCGTCCGCCGCGCTTTGGTTGCCTGTGTCAGTGTTGTGTGTCTTGCTTGGGGAGGGAGCGACAGAGGAAGGAGGCGAGGGAGGCTGTGCAGATATGGCTGATGCGTGGACGGGAGGGAGCGGAACGGGGAGAGCTCTGCTATATAAAGCTCGAAGCTGGAGGGCAGAGGAGGAGGCGTGACGCGGAAAGGCTGGGACCCGTGGGCGGCGTCGCGTGGGATCGCGTGGTGTGGCGGGCTGCCTGCCTGACTGCGTGCCGTCCGCCGTGCGGTGCGGTGCGGTGCCGTGCCGCGCGACCCCGGCGCAACGAACGAACGACTGACTCCTCGCTCGCGAGTCTCGCGCTCGGTCGCGTCGGACCCACGCCGTGTGTCGCCGCGCGCCGGATGCGGTGGTCCGTGCGCGCGCGCGCGCGCGCCGCAGGCAGATGCCCCCTGCCTGCCGATCGGTGCATTGCACGGCTCGCTAGCGACGGGCGGGCCAAAGGAAAGGAGCATCCATACAAACAAGCCATGCGTGTACGGGTGCGCGCACCCGAGCGAGGCGCCTGCTCGGCCACACACGTACCCGTGGCCGCCGCTCACGTGAAATACGCGGGTGGGTGACCGCACTCGTCTCCCTCCCGCAGCTAGCTAGCCACTCTGATGGCGGTCACGACTTTTCTCTGAAATCTATGTGTCAGCAAACCAAACGCCGTGTCCACTTGCGTGGATCTCCTCAAAATCAGAGCCAGCCTCTCCTCAACCAGCGTTCGTTCGTCCGTTCGGCCTCGCCGGCTCCCCGGGGTGACAGAAAAGAAAGGGATGGTTGCGCACACGAAGCCGCTTGGATTCTTTTGCTTTTCGCCAATCAAAAACGAAAGGGACGGGCTTGGGTAGGAGGGATTTGGCTGGCGACTCGGGTGGAGCGCCTTGTCTCGTCGCTGGGGCAACTTTGTGCCCTCCCGCCTGCTGCCTGCCGTCTGCGTGCGTGCGTGCGCGCCCCTCTCGCTACCTGCTCGTGGGTTTACCATTTCTTTTTAGCCTGCTTTAGCCGATATTTTACGTTGCCGTTTTTCGGGGTCACCTCGCATCACGCTCAATCTCCCCGCGTACGTGCGTGCGGGTGCTTAATTTAAGCCTCTTTTTCCAAGTCAAAAAGGCCGGCACGTCGTTTTCTGCTTTGTGGAATTCTTCAGCTTGCAATTAAGTGATTTCATCCTACCTCTCGTGAACGAAAATTTCAAGAAAACAAGGAACCGTGTGGGCTAGTGTCATTCCTACTCCTTCGTGGTATGTGAGGTACTGAGTTTAATTAAGCTCATCCGCTGCCTTTTGATACAAAGCTGTAGCTACACATTATCTTGATGGCATGAAAACTACCTATATCGAAAGCAGACGTTATAATCAAGTAATGATTAAAACTCTTGCGGATTATGGATGCATGGGACCTAGCTTATATACAGAAAAGAAAGTGCTCGTGTGGTCCAACAACCTGCAGAGCGGACGCGCTAAACCTCTTTTCCGTGCTCGCGCAAGTGAAGCTGGGTTAATGTTTCTTTAATCTCAGCCTTTCGTCGGTGCAATTTTTAACATCTTTCAGAAAAGCGTTCGTCGGCTGTGAGTAGTTTAGTTGTTATACCTCCACTCTAGTACCGGTCAACAGTTGCACAAGGTCTAAAGGGCACGGCGAGTGTATCAATTCAGCGAGTCCTGTTCCAGATGGTCAGACCAGATCCTTCCGAACACTAAACAATCAAGGTTAACGTGTAGAAGCTAGCAGTGACACTGATCCGAAAGGCAGGCCATCTATCTTTATCCGTCGCCGTCTCGGCTGCCTGCCCTTAAAAGATCGAAAGGAAATCCGTGCTGGATCTCAAAAAGATTGCATAAATATGCAGCCTGTTCGGGCGCCCTGGCTATAATTTCTTCAGTGCGTTTAAATATGAACGGAACAGCGTTGTTGACACTCGAGGAGTTAGTGATTAAGACAGCTAATGCCGTTCGTTGCGTGTTGGATTGAATTCAAGTTTTTGTTTACAAGAAAACGCTGGATCTCAATAATTTACAGATTAGCAATCCATGCTTAGCTGCTTTGCATTATTAGTCAGTGAGCAGACCAGGTCATAGTCAAAACTCCAGCAGTAAGTGTACGTTCTTTGTTATTGTAATGAAAAAATAAAAGCAAAGAAAAGAAAAGAGAAAAGGTCCGGCAATGCATCTTTAAAAGAGAGAAAAGGTCCGATTACAGCAATCTTCTGGTGCCATGCACGAAACACAAAAGGCGTTCTCGGTCAGTCTCCATAGTCAACCAGTCTTACTTGGACTTTCAAAGTCTGCAACTGCTTTGTAGCTAATGGGTACCACAGGCCAATTGACGTCACAGTTGTTACAAGTTTTAGAGAGCAGTTGAACAACACAGATCAACAATTTGTAACTGTAATCGGAGGCAACAACAATCGCCACCAGCTACGCCCAATCCAACATGGGTCTTGTTAATCGCTGTAATCGGAGGCAACAACAATCGCCACCAGCTACGCCCAATCCAGGAGCTAGACGGGTCTTGTTAATCCAGCAAGGAAACATGGGTCTTGTTAATCGCCGCGCAGGAAGCAATCCAACAAATAAGTGCACGTACGGCTTCGGGCTTGTTGTTTATGCTATCTCCCCATCTAGCTGCTTGCTACCCTTTCCATGTAGATCTTGCAGCCAAAGAGGATTCCCTCTTATCTGGGGACTCGAGCTAAGCTGCATCATTGGGCCAGCCACTCGAGTGTACTTTTAAAATGCCATCGAGCTAGCGCTGGATCATGGTGCTTTGGCCAACCTAAACGTTGACGCGAAGTCATGGTCATCTCACAAAGGCCACGTCCAATGCGCTTCAGGTTATGTGGCCTCACCCATATCGCAGCTGTTTCCTTGCTAACATCACGAACCACACGACGTCAGCTAGCTTAGCATCCAGGATGCAGGTATAGAACAGAACATGGACCGAAAGCTGGGATGCAAACTGAACTATGCAGCCAGGCTAACAAGAAACAGCTATCCGACCGGATCGTTGGAACTGAAGCGCTAAAAATTGCGATTACGCAAGAAACGCCTGCAAAGAGACATGCATAACTGTATCTCGTTGTCCTTTTGCAGCTAAACACGCACAGGCCAAGCCGATTGAGGGTGTGTTCGTTTCACCGTTTAGATCTCTCTAAAATTTAACTCTAAAGAGAATCTTATTATTTAGAGTATTAAATAAAGTCTAATGACAAATTTTTTTTACAGATCGGTACATCTTTACGAGACGAATCTAATGAGCCTAATTAATCTATGTTTTGCTACAGTGATGCTACAGTAAATATCGTCTAATCACGGCTTAACTACCCTTGTTAAATTCGTCTCGCGATTTAGAGGGGGGTTCTGCAGTTAGTTTTGTAATTAAACTTTATTTAAGACAAGATTCTTTGTGTTTAAACCCCTCTAAATTTTAAACTCTAAAACGCCGAACACACCCTGATTCCATCCAGGTCCCAGAAAATTGCGAGAATACATTGGTCACCAGCCTGAATCCAGAATGTTCTTCCTGAAAGCTTCGCGGATCGATCACATGGACACACGTGGTGGTGCATTGAATCTGAACGCCTCGTGAAAACGAACACTTTCAAGTTCCGAATCATTTCGGTGACCTGCTCTGGAACTGCGGGTACAGCGGTTAAACGTTGCACTCAGGTCCACTTCACCGGTGGACAGGGCCAGGTAGTAGCAGCACTCAAGTGAGGTCTCTCTCGACTATGAATGATCAACTCGGGGTTGTCGTTCAAACATCATGTCGAGACTCGAGAGGTGTCGTTACCATGACCCCCGGTACCCTCAAGATCAAAAGGCCGAGTAACCTGATAAGGGTAGTCGGACCAGTCCAGAAAAAACCGAGTAGTCCACGATACAAGATGGAAGGTTCTACTACTCAGATGGATGTAGAAAAGGCTTCTTGCCTTGTACTCCAAGTATTTTCATGATGTAACCGACTAAGACTCTTTCCATGTAACCCTGTACTCTCGACTATATAAGGCGGGCAGGGATCTCCTCTCAAACATACACAATCAATACCACGACATACAGGACGTAGGGTTTTTATCCTCCGAGAGGCCCGAACCTGTCTAAACTCCTTGTCTCGTGTTTACCATCGTATTCTTGGTCCCTTCGCCCCCATAACAAATCTATCGAGGTCCTATAACCTCGACAGTGGCGCGCCAGGTAGGGGGTGCGTCGGGATACTCTTCGTCGACTACGATGGACGGCTCCATCAACAACTTCGCTCCAGGCGCCCGGCTTAGCTTCGGGAGCTTGGAGTTCGTCGCCGACAACGTCGGCAACCTCGTCCCCGTCAACTCGCCGACTACTGAGGTCGAAATCGAGTCGGACTCTTCTCTTTCCGAGTTAGAGTCCGGCTTCTCCAGGCTTCAGATCGAGTCCTACTCGGACTACTCGGCAGCCGAGACAAGATCCGCTCTGGAGAACATCCGCTTCAGATCTGACCTGCCGAGCTTGACTTATTATCCGGCTCAACGCTATGGTATGTTTCCCTTCGGTTTGCGTAACTCTGCTGATACTTTTCCCCGAGGAGACATGCAGGAGCTACTAGCATCAGAGGGAGACATGTCCTTCAATCTGGTTGCTTGCATCCGGGAAGATCACATGGACACCTATGATACATCAATCTGGGACTCCATGTACGAGCCGACAGATCAAGGAACTCGGGCTGGTTACAGCTCGGACGGCTCATCCTCGCCCATGCCGTATGAGTGCTTCGCCGTAATAGGTGATCTGACCGCTCAGGACGGTGACGCGGCCAACTTACCCGGACCACCACCGGGAGGGCCACCACCGGCAGCAAACATCATCGTTCCTGCTCCGGCAGCTACAACGGCTGCTGACGAGGCAGCCGCGGCGGCCTTAACTGCAATAAACGCCGAGTCCTCTGCTGCAGCCGCAGCTCGGGCTCAACAACCCCGACTAAACAACCAAGGTGCCCTCGGCACAATACCTGAGGAAGACGAGAATCCTGATGACTACAATCGTTCTCCTAGAAGAAGGAACAATGGCAGATCTCGCGATCTCCAATGTTCACTTTTCGTTGACGTCAACGGTCATCAAGCCTTTCGGACACCGGAGCAGAACATGGTCGCCAACAGGACCATCCTTGATCAGGTTCAAGCAGCCATAAACGATCCAAACTTCTCACCAGCAGCCATCACGCCTCTGCTTGACAAGGCCAAGTGTTACGCCGAAGCTGCCACCCTCCTGAGGAGTCAAACCCCCTCTCGGGCCCCCAGCTCTTCATCGTCCAACAAAAGGCGCAGGCTCCTGGAAAATCCGAGTGACAATCGTCAACGGACTCCGGCAGCTCCGGAAGCACCTCCCCAGCAGAATCTTCACCGACAGGTGATAGCTCGACCTGGGTTTGATGCTCGCCGAGATATCAAAGCCATACGTCGCCAAAGATCAGAAGATCGAGAACGCGCCCGACAGGATGACTACGATCGTTTCGGCATCGGACGTTCACCCGGACGACGATCGCCCAGACAGTCTCGCTCACCACGGCGCCGTTCCCCTCATCGGTCACCAACCCCGCCAGCGCGATCACCGCCAAGGAGAACTCCACCGCGAGACACACCTCCACGAGATGCGCCGCGGAGAGAATACCGCCGACAAGAGGAGGATCGGGACCGTGATAATGATCGCCGGCGCCGTGACAATGACAGACATCGAGATGACCGACGCCGAGAAGATCGCCGAGAAGATGGCCAACGCAGGAACGACCGGGATGAAGATCGTTACCGTGATGGTCATCGCCAACACCGCGACCAGGACCGTGACAGGCGCCATCGTGATGATGAACGCCGAGACACACCCCCACGCCGTAGCGGCTCCCCCCGACGCAACGACCGTCACTCGGACGATGACTCAGCCGACATCGACGGACTGCAAGCTCTCACCCGAAGGCTCCGCAACTCGGCGTGATTCCCCGAGTCAATGCGCCTGCCAGGAGTTGAGAAGTATGACGGAAAGGGAGACCCGGCCGAGTGGTTAAATACCTACTCCCTTGCTGTTCACATCGCTGGTGGCAACAAAGCTGTCATGGCCTGCTACCTTCCTATTATGCTAGCCCCACCATTGAGACGTTGGCTAGCTAACTTGCCACCCGGGTCTATTAATTCCTGGGATGAGCTCCGACACACAGTCATCGATACTTACAAGCCGACGGCACAAAGACCCGCCAAAAGCAGAGATCTCAAGATGATCAAGCAGAAGGAGGGCGAGTCCCTTCGGGACTTCATCCAGCGTTTTTCAGAAAAGAAGAACGAGATACCGAACATCACCGAGACAGAAGTCATCTCGGCATTTGTTGACGGTTGCACCGACCAACCTCTGCTCCACAAGATGGGGCAAGGCTATCCCGGCTCTGTCAGAGAGATGCTGGCTTTAGCCGACTCATACGCTGCGGGGAACGAGTTATGCGCTGAGCGTGACAAGGACTCTTACCGCAGATGCCAAGACAACAAGAACAAGTCGGACAAGCCAGAAGGATCGGGCTCAAAGGACAAGAAGCGCAAGGGCGACGACCTAGTCGCAGTAGCTGACAAGTCCCGGTTCCAGAAGCAGCGTGGACCTCGAGAACCCACCAATTATGAGCAATTCCTCGACGAACCTTGTATCTTTCATGGTGGTCCAAAGAGTTCCCACAAACTCCGTGACTGCATGAAGCTCAAGGGGCTCATGACCTACACCAACAAGAAGGCCGAGGCAGACCCAAAGGCTGATGATGAAGATGACCAAGATGGTTATCAAGAACCTAAGCAATGCCTCCACATCTTCGGTGGTCCAGAAGCATATGAGTCCAAGCGCAAGCAAAAGCTCACCAGCCGAGCTGTCAACACAATCTCAGTTGATGCGCCTCATTATCTACGATGGTCCGAAGTACCTATCACCTTTGATCGACGAGATCACCCAGACTACATCCCCAAGCCGGGCAGATATCCTTTGATCCTTTCCCCGATCATCGATGGAGTCCAGCTCAGCAAAGTTTTCATAGATGGCGGGAGTGCTCTTGACATCCTATTTGTCAAAACACTTGATGATATGAAAATCCCAAGATCAAGCATCCAGCCGAGTAACTCCCCCTTCCATGGGATCATTCCGGGCACCTCAGCCCTACCACTCGGACAGATTACCCTCCCTGTTCAGTTCGGCAGTCCCGACAATTACAGGAAGGAATACATCTGCTTCCAAGTGGCTGACTTTGAGTCAGCCTACCATGCCATCATTGGCAGGCCAGCTTTGGCAAAGTTCATGGCTATTCCGAACTACACTTATCTAGTTCTGAAAATGCCAGCTCCAAAAGGAGTCATTACACTCCGCTCTGACGTTAAGATTTCCTACGCTTGCGAAGCCGAGTCACTCCAGCTCGCGGCGACTCAAGAGGCAGAACACGGCAAAGCAATGCTTAACCTCGAAGAAGACGCCAACAACGCGGATAACTCGGTCCCTTCAAAGAAGGCTTCCAAGTCCAGCGTTCAACCTATTGATCCTGAATCCAAGAAGATCACCCTCGATCCGAGTGATCCCACGAAGACGGCTAACATCGGGACGTCCCTGGATAATAAATAGGAACTCGCGCTCGTCAGTTTCCTACGGGACAACATTGACATTTTCGCTTGGAAACCCTCCGACATGCCAGGAGTCCCAAGGGAAATTGCCGAGCACGCCCTTCACGTCGACCCGGCGGCCAAACCCATCAAGCAACGACTGCGACGCTTCACCCCCGATCGCAGAGAAGTCATTAGGAATGATGTAACTAAGCTTTTAGCAGCCGGCTTCATTAAGGAGGTGTTTCACCCTGACTGGCTTGCTAATCCTGTTTTAGTTAGGAAAAAGAATAAACAATTGCGCATGTGCGTTGATTACACGGATCTCAATAGGTTTTGCCCAAAAGACCCTTTTGGGCTCCCTAGAATTGATCAAGTTGTAGACTCCACTGCTGGGTGTCAATTATTGAGTTTCCTTGATTGCTACTCTGGCTACCACCAAATCCGACTCAAAGAGGAGGATTGTCTCAAAACGTCCTTTATAACTCCCTTTGGCGCTTATTGTTATCTAACAATGCCCTTCGGCCTCAAGAACGCGGCAGCAACATACCAACGTTGCATCCAGAAGTGTCTGGCCCGTCTCCTTGAGCAGCGCAAAGTCGAAGCATATATCGACGATGTGGTTATCAAAACCAAGAACAAAGATGACCTCATTGAAGACATTCGAGCCACTTTCGAGTGCATGCGAGAATTCAAAATGAAGTTCAATCCCGAGAAGTGCGTCTTTGGTGTCCCGTCCGGCAAGTTACTCGGCTATATCCTCACCCATCGCGGCATCGAGGCTAATCCCGAGAAAGTCGAAGCAATACTGAAGATGCCGGTCCCAGAGTGCCAACGTGATGTTCAGAAGTTGTCAGGGTGCATGGCAGCCCTGAGCCGCTTCATATCACGACTCGGCGAAAAGGGACTTCCGTTCTTCAAGCTCCTCAAAAAACAAGACAAGTTCGTATGGGACGAGGAGGCTCAGAATGCTTTTGTCCAGCTAAAAGAGTTTCTGAGTTCACCACCAACCTTAGTCCCTCCGGATCCACACGAGCCTCTTCTCCTCTACGTCGCAGCAACGACTCATGTAGTCAGCGCTGCCCTCGCTGTAGAAAGAGAAGAAGCCGGTCAAGTTCAGAAAGTTCAGAGACCGGTGTACTTTGTCAGCGAAGTTCTGTCCGACTCAAAGGTCAGGTACTCACACATCCACAAGATCACCTACGGGTTGCTGATGGCTTCTCGCAAACTCATCCACTATTTTCAAGATCACCCAATTACCATGATAACCTCTCATGGCATCGGGGACGTTCTCAAGAATAAACAGTCAACCGGCAAAATCGCAAAGTGGGCCATTGAGCTGAGCACCTATGAACTTTCGTTCAAGCCTCAAACGGCTATAAAAGGGAAAGCTCTCGCCGACTTTGTAGCCGAGTACACTGAAACCCAAGTTCCTCCCAAGCCCGAGAGGATTGAAGAGTGGGTCATGTATTTTGACGGCTCATTACAACTCTCGGGAGGTGGTGCAGGCGTTCTACTAATCTCCCCCAGCGGAGACGAGTTGAGTTATGCCCTGCAGCTACGTTTTAAAGTTTCCAATAACGCCGCCGAGTATGAAGCTGTCTTACACGGCCTCCGAATAGCTGCATCACTCGGCATCCGACATCTTGAAGTACGGGGTGACTCTCTTCTGGTTATCAACCAGTTGAAGAAGCACTGGTCTTGTGTCCATCAGGACATGATTGCCTACGTTCAAGCGGTCAACAGATTTGAAGACAAGTTCGAAGGACTAGATTATGTCCATGTCCACCGAGATCACAACAAAAAGGCAGACCGACTAGCCAACATAGGCTCCGGCCGGGAACCTGTCCCTCCAGGAGTCTTCATGGAAGTCATTACTGCCTCCTCCATCAAGAAGGATATCGAAACCCCGCCAAAAGAACCACTGCAACCACAGCCTGATGCGGAAGCCATGGCTGTAGACATCTCCGAGAACCCGGATGAAGAAGACTGGCGACTCCCGTTCCTTGACTTTATACAACATGGAAAACTCCCTAGCAAAAAGGAGGAGTATGAACCTCTCTTCAGAAAAAGCAAAGCGTATAAAGTCATCAACGGCGAGTTATTCCGAAAAAGTGCTGACAGAAGGGACGTCGAAGGACTCGGCATCTACATGAAGTGCATTACTCGGAAGGATGGCCAGCAGATTCTCCAGGATATCCACTCGGGAGTATGCGGTAACCACGCAGCATCTCGCACCATAGTGGGAAAAGCTTATCGGCAAGGATTCTACTGGCCAACAGCAGTCTCTGACGCCATCAGCCTTGTTCAAAAGTGTGTAGGTTGCCAGTTCTATGCACGGCAGATACACATGCCAGCACAAGCGTTACAAACCATACCTCCCACCTGGCCTTTCGCGGTCTGGGGGCTTGACATGGTCGGGCCTATGAAAAAGGCTCAAGGTGGATTCACTCACCTCCTAGTTATGGTGGATAAATTCACCAAGTGGATCGAAGCTGTGCCCATACGTGATCTAAGTGCCTCCCGGACAATCGACTTTGTCAGAGACATAGTGTTCCGGTTTGGCGTTCCAAACAGGATCATCACGGATAATGGCACCAACTTTAAGAACAAAGAGTTTGATGCGTTCTGTGAGGACGTCGGCATCAAATTGTGCCACGCCTCCACATACCATCCCGAAAGCAATGGACAAGTTGAACGAGCCAATGGCATGGTCCTACAAGGACTAAAACCTCGCTTGTATAACCGACTTAAATCTCATGCCTCCAGGTGGGTCCAAGAGCTCCCAGCGGTATTGTGGGCACTCAGAACCACTCCTACCCGTCCTATGGGACAGTCGCCTTTCTTCCTGGTTTACGGAGCAGAAGCGGTCCTTGTAGCATCCCGCCTCAAATCAATGAGGGGTTAGCTAACCAGGATCTTAATCGGGAAATACTTGGCGAAGCAAGTATGCATAGACCACACATATAAGCATAATTAAAATAATTTTACATTGAGTTTAGTTATTACATTGGTTCCATAATTAACATAAGATTTCCGTTTCGAAGTTCGATTTATTTTTCATAAAAGGAGTTCGAAATTCGATTACAAACACGAGCGGAAGCGAAATACACGACGATACATATATACAATGAAACCATGTCCGGCCCGTAGACATGATCTCACTCACCTTGCTCCTGGCGGGGAGAAGAGGGAACCCACTCAATGGACCAATCCTTGGGCGGTTCTCCCTCCCACACTACTTTTCCACAGCAACCGCAGAAGTTGCAATCAGGAATACCTGCAGTAAAGTTTTAAACATCGAAACCCTGAGCAACTAATACTCAGCAAGTCTTACCCGTCAAATTGGCCATCTAAGACCGACTTCTAATATGCAGGGGGTTGACCAAGGGTTGAAATTTAATTGCAAAAAAAAGGCGCTAATATTTGATCCTTATTTTCATGTTTTAGCCAAAATTAAGAGGGTTCTTGCATAAATGTAAATATTAGCAATCTAACTAAGCAATACATGGTTGCAATACAATTAATTGAAATACAACATCATTTAAACATCATCAAGTGCACTTTTTACTACGATGTGACGCAGTGAACAAGTGGTACTCAATAACCGCGAGGGACGGCGATTCGAATCGATTTACACCTGCAGGCAAAACCCGAGATACACGACGTACGCTACTCGAAAGAGTCACGCACGGCAACCGTTTACAAGATACCATAAAGTCGAGCCGCTTAACACCTCTCCCGAGTACACGTCTCCCCACGCGATAGCCATGCCTGGTCTAACCGTGGTTCACCCGGGCACCCTCCCTTCAAACACTGTCCCAAATTCCACCATACCATCTTCATCACCAAAAGAGAGGTGGGTTCACGTCCAACAAAATAGCATCGAGCTACTAAGTTTACTAGTTCCCATTCTCCTAGCATGCATCCGGTACTGTTCAAACTTGCTCAGCGGGGCCACAACGAACGGTCCTCAACCGACACAAACGGGGCTATGGCGAACAAGGCGAGCCTTGTCACCCCAACCTACACAAGAACTTCCCCGTTCGGTCTCAAATTCATTACCATCATCAAGTGAGAACAAAAAGTAAATCCGACCCCGATTACCGAGCGGTCTCCATAGCACTCGATATTCTACCGACGATACTACTTTAATTAAGCATAGCAAGCTAACGAGCGGTAGAACTTACTTAACCAAACCCATAGGAATATCTGGAGATATATGCAACTAGGTTTTCAATCAAGTCCTATACGTAATGCACATTTCACGACTCGCAGTACATGTGAGAAAGTATAAGACTTTGTAAAAATGGGAATGCACCGGGGCTTGCCTTGGGGCTGGTGGTTAGCACACTCAAGCACGTTCAGGTCAGCGCCGGTCTCCTCGGCCACGATCTCCAAGTCCTCGAGTCCGGCGTCGGTTCCTAAATGAATGCAACAAGATATACAAAATCAAAGATAGTTCACGGAACTTCCTTGACAAATATGACATGGTGATGTTATGGTGCAAAGGCAACACGCTGGCAGGACCATTCATTAAGTTTTTGCAGTTTGGTCCAAAGTGATTTATACAAAATACTTGGATTTAGGAATTTCCGTACGCGTAAAAGAGATCTTCTTCTAAAATTCGTTAAAAAGGGTTCTGGAAGATCAAAAATTAAATTGGTATTTTTATTTAGCATCTTCATCCTAGGTAAAGCAACATACCCAACATTTGGTGCAAAAAGGTGCAGGAATAAAATCAATAAAAAGATTTTCCTAGCAACTGCAAAATGCAATTACTCCTAAAAGAAGATGCATTTCAAGATGCCACTTGGTGGGATGTTCAGGGAACCTATTAGGAGTGTGCATGCCAAAATTTACAATTTTTGCACTTACAGATATTTTTATAGAATTTATTTCCTGATTCTCTCCTTTGAATTTTATAAAATTAACTGAGAAGAATTCAGATGTTCATGTTGTACCACTGGATAGCTCTCACTTCAAGGATTCCAGAACACTTGAGTTTGCATTTTTACGATTTTTCTACGAATTTCTATCGAATTTACAAGTTTGGCCAAAATCTGGAATAATTCAAATAAAAGGAAAGGGGGAACTGTGCCCATGCCGTCGCCGCGCACGACGCCGGCGATGGCAACGAGAGCGTTCCGGCTAAACGGCGGCGAATCCAGGTGCACACCAAGCGGGTCTCGAACCAGGGCAACGAGACGACCCTAAGACGCTAACGAGGGCATGCGCGCGGGGCCGGGGAGGTCATCGGCGACGAGGAGTGGCGGCGGCGAGCGGCGGCGCTACGCGTTCCGGCGAGAGGAGGCAGCGAGGGGAAAAGTTAGGGCGCGCACGAGCTTCATGGAGTGATGGAGGTGCTCACCGTAGCACGTATGCACGTGGAGGGAGGCCGGAGATGGGACTTCGTCGGAGGGGCGGCGCGGTCCGGCGAACGACGGCGGGGAAGAAGATGATTTCCGGCGGTTCCACTGCGCGCAAGGCGACGATGTCAGCACGGGGGTGTGCGCAGGTGAGAGATGCATCACCCAAAGCATGGAATCAAGAAGAGGCTCACCGAGGCGACGGAATTTTCCGACGGCGGCGAGCTAGGTCGTAGCTCCGGTCATGGCGGAATTTAGCTCGCCCTTGTTCGATGCTTGGAGGAACTCTTCGCGCGCGACGGCAGCTGCTAGAGGAGACTCGAGCGCGCACTTTTGCTGCTGGCGACGAGGCTCGGAAGGTTGGGACACGGCGGCGAGGCTGCGAGCTCGAACACGGCGATGGCGGCTCGGTTTTGGGCGATGCAAGAGGTAGTTCGTCGACGGCTCGTCCGAGGAAAAGAGAGGAGGATATGAGGACGAGGTTAGGCCGGTCGTACGGGAAGGACGGCGAGCACAGTGGCCGGAATGGGCAGTGAGAGAGGAAGGCGTCGCCGGCGGCGACACATGGAGGCTACAGTGCCATTTTCGAATTTTCGAATTTCAGTGATTTTCCTCGGTTTGAACTGATTTGATTTAAATTCGATCTTCCCGAGCTCCAAAAATCACGAAAAACTCAGGTTTGGAAGATTTCAGTGAGAGGAACAACTTTGTCAATTGGCACTTTTGCTAAATCGGCCTGGATTTCCAATTAAAATTCATTCAAAGTTAAAGTTTGAAAAAGGTTCATGCATTTAATTGACCCTTTAGATTTTTGCAGAAAAATCTCCAAAAATCTCCAAAATTCTCTTTTAGTCCCTGGATGCTGAGGAATTTTTCATTTGGGTCCACTTACATAGAAAATTTTAAAGTTGCAGTTCAAATGCTTGTTTGAAAGAAATTTCCCAAATTTGAAGTGATTTTGAATTCCTTTTCATTTAACTTTGATTTCTCTTGATCATTCTCACTAATTGAGATTAGTAACTTGATCAGGGACTAAATTTGAGTGGGATGTTACAGTCCTCCCCTCCGAACTCGAGTTTGGATCTCCCCGAGTAACCAACTATCGAGAGGAGCCATCCGATGAACAACTGACTCAATCCGTTGACCAGTTAGAAGAGCTGCGAGAAAACGCCTCTCAGAGGTCTGCAGTGTACCTTCAAAAGCTCCGACGTTATCATCAACGACGAGTCCGAGATCGTGCCTTTTCAGTAGGTGACCTTGTCCTCAAGAAGATCCAGTCTACTGAAGGCCGACACAAGCTATCACCGGTTTGGGAAGGACCTTTCGTCGTACACGAAGTCACTCGACCTGGATCATACAAACTGCGCCGAGAGAACGGACATCTTCTTCCACATACACACAACATTGATCAGCTACGTCGCTTCTTTGTTTAGTGCTTTTTTGCGACTCATACTTGTACAACTGCTTTATTTATGCCTCACATGAATAAAATGAAATCCCTTTTTGTTTACTTCATCTTTGGCTCTGTAGTAACTAACCACCTTAGTCACAACAGAGCCAGGGGGCTAATCAATACATGAGTATATGTCTCGGATCTCTTCTGAACGACTAAGTAAGCCTTGCCCATCCTGATTGTGAAGCTCCAACGGAGAGTGCATAAACATAAGGAGGCAATTGGTCTCTGAAAACAGTCTACAGGAAATTCCGACTGACAAACACTCATCTCTTACCAAATATAAATTGTTACAACTGCTCTGATTGTGAAACTCCTACGCTAACTCCTACTGCTGGAATGGCTAAGAGTGCATAAACATAAGACAGTTAACAACAAAAGCATCTCATTAACCACTCAGTCACCACAAAGACTTAGTGGCACCAAAATATTCAGTATTCAATCAGAGTTTACAACTACCTTATTATTTTATTTACAGGAATTCTTATAAGTCCTAACTACGGTGACAAAGGCACATCTTTCACCAGCTCCTCTGCGCAGCTACTGGCCTCCATTGACAGCTGGTTTGCCCGCTCAATGGTTGTACCCTTGGCATAACCCTCCTTGCAAGACGCCAAGTCGATCTTGGGGTACAGTGACTTCACCACTCCTAAAGAATGGCGAGCAGCATACTCGGCGACCGACTTGCAATGAACCCTCAACGCTTCGGGCACTTGGGCCAGTGTAGGAGGCAGAGGACCCCCAGGCATCTCTTCAGGTGCTGGCCAAGTAAACTGGCAAACAGCTCTGGCACTTTGAATAAGAGAAGTATTCTCTCCTTTCAAAGTCATCAGTTCAACTGCAAAATCAAAGTCTTTCAGCAAAAGAAATAAGAAACTGGTCAAAGACCTTTATTCATGATCCTTACCTTGAGCCTCTTCCTTCTCAGTAAGGAGAAGGTCCGAGTCAATCTTTGCGGCGTCCAGTTCAGCCTTAAGAGCGTCCTTCTCTCGGAGGGCTACCGACAAGGCTTTAGCTTTTTCTTCAGCTTCAAGCTTCGCTTTAGCCGCGCTCTCTCTCAATGAGGGAACATCCCTTTTTAGCAGCTTAAACACGTCCAGGTCGTCCTTGGTCAGTTTGGGTTGAGCTACAAACCATACCAAGCTACATGAGTCAACACACTCATAAAACACAACAAGTAATGGCTCCAAAAAGATTACCTGCAAGGGTAAGCTCAAGCTCAGCTCTCTCCTTTTGAGCAGTCGACAACTCGGCCTTCAGTCTAGCCAGCTCCTCCTGCTGCTCCTGGATCTTCAGCTGCTTAGCAGTCAGGTCTTCATTGAGTGAGTCGGCTGCAGACTTCAAAACCTTGAAGAACTTAGTCTTCTCCCGGCTTTTAGTGATGATTTTCTGCAAAAATCACTCATGATAAGCATTGACTCCTTTTTATTACAAAAAGAAAGGCTAGTCAAAAACCTCACCTGATGAGTGTCGATCAAGTCGATCAACTTGTTCTCCGACAGATCAAACTCTTTTTCATCCTCCTCCTCATTGATAAATACCTTCTCTCCGGCAAATTCGAAAGAGAGGCTCCCAGATCTTTTCTGACTCTCCTTGAACTCGAACAAAGCTGGGTTAAATTCAATGGAAGGAGGAGGAAGATCTTCTACCTCCATAGCAACCCTAGAAGAACTGGGGCCACCCAAGTCTTGAGGCCGGTTGACTAGTGGGTCTTCTCGGCTCATCAACTGAACTTCTGTTGCAGGCGATGGAGAAGGATGGAGCACCAGAGTTCATGACTCGGCGACCTCCTGGTTGGTCTCCTCTGGGTTTCCTTGGCCATCACCATCAAGAGCGAGTGTTGGCTCTGTCACTCCAGTCTTCTCCACGCCTGTTTCAACATTAGATTCCCCTTCTGCGGGAACGGTCTTCTCAGCTGTCACCACTGGCTCTTCCTCAGTAGGAAGGCTGTCCGACAAAAAGATTAAGTTGAAGCTCAGCTAAAGCAATTCAGCAGCTACAAGAACAAATTAAAGGTTGCTGTAAAAGGCTTACCTATCAGAAACCCTCATCCTCTTCAATAGGTTGATCCTCTTGCTAGGGGCTGGAGTTTGATGTGTGATTGGGTCAGGAACTAAGGTAGTTTCTCTGGTAGCTTGATCATCAGGATCCTTGTCCCTGACATCATCACCCTCCCTAGCAAGAACTTCAATAGTTGCCAACTCTTTATCAATAGTGGCAACAACCTCACTAATACTTTGCCTCACATTGGCATCAGCATCTTCAGCATGTCCCTTCATCTTGCTGGCATCTGGAACCTTGGAGCTGTCCTCTCCCTCAGCCACAGCCTTAGCCTGCAAGAATCATACTTAATCATTGAGCATGACTAAGAAGCAATGTGACTTCACACATAAAAGGGTAATACCTGTCTTAAAGAACGAGCAACTAAAGAAGGATGTCGGACCTGAGCCTTGGTCCTCTTAACCTTTCTGACTGTCGAGTCAGCTGGCTTCTCGGGCACAGGTTCGGCATCTTCCAGCTCCGCTTGGGTCCTCTCTTCATCAGAATCAGAGATGATTATGGAGGGGTTCCTCTTACGCTTCGGACGATCAGGCAACTGTTGGCGGAGTCCTTGGCCTGCAGCATGTTCAAGTCCTAATCGACGAGCATCTCGGTCGTGATTAGCCTTACTACGCCTTTCACGAGTATAAATCAACTCACCTGCAGATGCAGGCTGAGTGACGGCAGCAGTCGGGACGGTGCTAGTAGCAGGGACCTCCTCATGATCAGGAGACTGATCCCCATCTTCACTGCTGGTGGCCAGAGGATCTTCAATCTCTTCGCCACCTTCTCGAACTTCATCATCGCCCTCGGCCTTGTCATCATTGCCCCCGTCCGAGTCCCCAAACAGGGCCTCGAGCTCGGCATCAGTGATTTCTTCATCATCATCACGTAACTCGATGTTCTGCTCCCTGATTCGCAGAGGCACCAAGTTGCTGTCAGTGATCACCGGAGGCTCAGGACCGAGGTTCTTGAACTTATCACGGCCCTGAAGGAATAAATCCAAGTGATCAACATACCATTAAGAGAATAACTCGGAAATTTATTGAGTAAAGAGCAGACTAACCTCAGGACGAGGTTCGTTGTGCCAGTAACTAAACCACTGGTACGCATCACCTGAAGGCTTCAGTAAGGTGACAACGTCCCTCACAACAAAGAAGTCGTTCCTGGGGCTGATGACTCGGCGCTTCACCTCGCTGTATCCTCCAGGGATTGGCTCTTGGTTAGGATCTTTGGGACCTCTCCACAGCCAAGCTGGAAAATATCTTGCCTTCAAAGGCTGAAACTTCCTCAGGCAAAAGTTCAGCGCAATGGCTGGACCGAGGACCCCTTTACTCGGCTCCTTCACAGCTGCAATCAACTTGTGCAATTCTGATAACTCGGCAGCAGCTGCAGGGCCCGGCCTACTTTTCCAAATGTCTTCATACACTGGATATTTGTTCTGAAATTTGGGCAGGGCAGGCAGAACATTTGCACAATAAAACCACTCGCAGTGCCACCCTTTGTTTGAGGTGGACAACTGACAATCGAAATATTTGTTTTTCCTTCGAAGCTGGATACCGGCGCCTCCCACTAACTGAGGTTTCTCAGTCGAGGGATGCGGCTTCAGGAAGAACAAGTCTCGGAAAAGATCAAAATGGGGCTCAATCCCCAGAAAAAACTCGCAAAGAGTGATGAACATCGATAAGTGCAAGATTCCATTCGGATTGAGATCCGTCAGTTGGATCTTGTAAAAATGCAGCAAAGATCTGAGGAAGCGGTGAGTCGGCAATCCAAATCCGCGCCGAAAGAAAGATTCAAATACGACAATTTCACCTGGCCCTGGAGATGGGAATGTTTCCCCTTCTGCCGATCGCCAGCCAATGATCTCCTTGCTCGGCAGCCAGCCTTTCTTCACCAGGTACTTCAATCTCTTCTCCGAAGAGATCGATTTAGGCCATGGATGGGCCTTCTCTCCCTCGGCAGCATCAGGGACGACGACCAATGGACCTGAAGATCCGCCTTTATTACTCCCTGGAGCAATAGTCACTTGAGACGAACTTGCACCAGCAGAATCATCGAATGGTTGCTCTATAGCAGCCATCATCGCATCCGTCTCCCTCTGATCTCCTCCTCCGGCCATCTGAGTTGCGAGGGATTCGTCGAATTTTTAGGGATTCGATGAACAGTATGAGGAATGGGGGCGAGAGGAAGAAGAAAAGTTTCGTTTGCGGCAAGACCTAATAATATACGCGGGTGGCTCAAAATCCGACGGCCCACGATGCCTCGTTCACCTCTGCGGCCCAGATTTACTAACCGTTTAGCTTCTCCTATACGCTAGGGCTGCTAACGGGCGGGAAATTTGGAACCCTAGAGTTTACTCGGCCAGATCACTCGGCCAAACTACTCGGAAAACATATAAGAACAGTTCAGTTTTCTTCAAGAACAGTCACTCGGATTTTGAGTTTTTCAGTTGACTTAAACATTACTCGGATATATCGGAAAATGAGTCTCTTTATTTCACTGAAAACAGAATGCAGTACAATGCAAATACGGTACTTCACTAAAAAGTGAAGATGCAGATGAACAATACTGAATAAAAACAGCATGCATTACAGAAGACTCCAATGAGCGTCATTGCTCTAACATAGTACAGAAAACCTACATCTACCCACCATGACGGCTGCGGGTCCTGTGAGCAACACAGGAAGGCTTCGCGAGAAGATCCTTGCGCCCTGGCAGGTACCTCCTGCGCGGTTCGCCTTCGTCTTCTTCCTCGGAGGAGATGACGATGAACTCCGGCAGAGCTGGAGCTTCCGGTGGAGGATGAACTACTGCGAGTGGCGGCTCGTTGAACACTTCAACGATCTCCAGCGGAACAGGAGCAGGTGCTGGGACTACAGGCGGCGCTGGGGCTGGAACTGCTGGAGGCGCTGGCGGCGGCGGCAAGCCACCCGGAGCCGACGACGATGCAGCGGATGGAACCCTACGCCTGGAATCCCTACGGCCAGCCATGGTTTGATTTTGAAGAAGCAAGGAAATAGCCAACGCCAACGCTCGGATTTAAAGGACTAGATGGAGAATCTGAAAGGACGAAAGTGATCTGACGTTTCTGCTTCAGGATCTGAAAAGTGCCCGTCCAGATTCGTGCATCAGCGACAAGCTTGTCACAGTAAACTTGTGACTCGGTGGATAAGGATGAATGACTCGGATAAAATTTAAATATGCATTATTAGAGTATACACTTAATCTCTCGGATTATTTGTATCACACTCGGCTACTTTTTTGTTTAACAATGCAGATTCCAGTTCATGTGTTTCTAGTTTTTTTTGAGTCTGTACATAATCATTCTGATTATCCACAAACTCGGGGGCTAGTCCACGTGGACTCACTTGCGTGAGCTCCACAAAAAATCAAATTCAACTATATCATCAGTCATTACTCGGATTTATACTTCTAGTCACTTTTGAGTCTGCACATAATTGTTCCAATTATCCACAGACTCGGGGGCTAGTCCACGTGGACTCACTTGCTTGAGGTCCACTATTCTCTCGGCAGACTTGCCAGGCACACGGGTTGTCTTATATCCTTGACAATTTAAGTCGGATAATACCTAGAATTTATCCTCTTCTGCATCTCAATTGTTTTCATTGAGAGACAGCTTGAGGGCTACGGGTTGCAATCATCCCTGGCTGAGTAGCTGGATGGACCTAGACACCAGCTCGGAATGAGAAGTTCTTGGCTGAGACTCATTGTGACTTCCTGTTCTAATTGCCTTGTGCGCAGGAAAACATGAGTTCTTTACATAATGGATGCTACTTTTCAACACATCAGTATGATGCACTGATCGTACATTCATTCACTCGGGTCAAGATCTTATTTCTTGGTCCAGCTTACTTTGAGTTACTATACAATTCTACGAATTACACAGTAACTCGGGGGCTACATCAGTATGATGCACTGATCGTGCATTCATAATTTTCAAATTTGTAGACATGCCTTTGTCAAGGCCTATGCCGACTCAGTCAGTTGGATACTATTTACATAGTATGCTTTCAGCCCTAGCCGACAGATTCGGATGTTGAATTTATTTTCACTTGGGTCAAGATCTTATTTCTTTGATTCAAGCTTACTTTGAGTTACTATACAATTCTATGAATTACACAGTAACTTGGGGGTTACATCAGTATGATGCACTGATCGTGCATTCATAATTTTCAGTTTTGTAGGCATGCTTTTCAGCCTAGGCCGACTCAGTCAGTTGGGTACTATTTACATAGTATGCTTTCAGCTCTGGCCGACAGATTCGGATGCTGACTTTATTCAAATCTCCTCTATAGGCTTCAACAAGCATTTATTCAATTTTTCTGATATTATTCAGAGTTGGGTACCAACTGACAGCATGCCTAATTCAAGGCCCTGTTGGCCTTAGTCCACCCGAGGTCAAGTACCTCAAACTTGATTCAGGTCAAGTCCTTTTTAATTTCTCAATATCTCTTGAGATCAATTCCTACATGGAGAGAAGATTAGTCGGAAGCAATTCACTGGATCAATCAAAAAGCACTTAGGGGCTACTGTCGTTACCATGACCCCCGGGTACCCTCAAGACCAAAGGGCCGAGTAACCTGACAAGGGTAGTCGGACCAGCCCAGAAGAAACCGAGTAGTCCACAATACAAGATGGAAGGTTCTACTACTCGGATGGATGTAGGAAAGGCTTCTTGCCTTGTACTCTAAGTATTTCCATGATGTAACCGACTAAGACTTTTTCCATGTAACCCTGTACCCCCGACTATATAAGGCGGGCAGGGATCTCCTCTCAAACATACACAATCAATACCACGACATACATGACGTAGGGTTTTTATCCTCCGAAAGGCCCGAACCTGTCTAAACTCCTTGTCTCGTGTTTACCATCGTATTCTTGGTCCCTTCGCCCCCATAACAAATCTATCGAGGTCCTATAACCTCGACAAAAGGCCTGTAAACCTGAACTCTTTTCCGTTTTGTCCGCTGCGATACGCAATTTGCACCACGGAAATGGCATGCGCCTAAGCGCGGTTCTGACTCCTGCGTTGTAAGTTTGCGAGCTACGTTTTGTCCAGCTGCCATGCTTCTAGACTGCTCCGGTTAATCACTCCGCATCAGTCTCGACTACGCACAGTGAGAGCTCCGTCAGTTCGATTAGCGCTTGTGTTGTGTGATCAAGAGCGTGTCTCGCGGATGACCTGTTGTGTCACTAGCACTGCGTGCCTACAGCAACGACGTCCTAGCGAGGAGCAAATCGTAGTACCAACGGATAGGCGTGCAGATTCGTACCGTGAGACAGGGCCAAAAGATGTGTCGGTTCACTGTAACTCCACGAGGCATGGAATGGAAGGTGGAGTAGGAATTCTAGCTGAGTATAGATTAGCTGGAGAAGCATCCAATCAGAGATCGTCTCTGCATTTCCGTCACATGTGTAGTTCAATTTCTCTGCATATTTTGTTGGTGTTCAGGGAGTCTTATCTAAACTCAAAGGGTTCTCATACAGATAAGCTGCTGTTCTTCCTCTGCCCAGAAAACGACGTATATACACCCCCGTCACCAGACCAGACGCCCTTTAGGGTTGGCGTAGTTGTGGTGCTGCTTGCTGCTTTAATTTGTGCCTAACGACTAGGAAAATTTTGACCTGCCAACAATGAAATCTCTTGAAAGCTAAAGATGTTTATTTGTAGCTCGCTGGGCGAACATGACAAAACGTGACCTCGGAGTCTTGGACAGAAAACGTCTTTTCGCTATCCGGCATGAGATGCGTGTATATATAAATGTGCAGTTCATGATCGTTCAAGAACAGAAAGTTTATCAATTTTCAGTTACATTATGGTATTTTTCAAGAATAAAAGTTCCCGGCGCTGCTTGTGCCATAAAAAATTAGCTCTGCAATAATATGCGTTCATGAGCATAATAACCTTCCGAGTGACCGTAGCATATTTCAATATGGATAGCTGAACTGAATCATTTTAGAGTTCTTGCTAAACTACAAAATTATTCAGAAAAAAAATGTTAAAAGGGAAAAGTGTAAAAGGCCCAACAAAAATGAAACCGATGGCATGCATGCAAGGAAGTGGGAGTCCTAGCTGGAACGGTGGATGTTTCGAGTGGGTGCATGAACCAAATCTGAATGAAATAAAAAGAAAATGTCGCACGAGGCTCACGAGGCACCCAACGTTACTGTATGTTCAGGGTGATTGTGTGGTCTGGACAGTGTTCCTCCATAAAAGAGTTGTCTAGCTAAGCTAGCCGGGTCCCTCTTGGCTGCCAATATTGGGACCGTGAAATTGCCAGCTACTTGATTTTGTTATGTGTTGTGATAATGTTCAATTAGTTGTGCGGTCATGCTCAGATTAGGGTTCCAGATGTAGATTAAAGTCGGTGGCTCTAGATAAAACAAGCTAAAGCTAAGCTAGTTACGGGCCCCTTGGCTGCAGATATTGGGACCATGAAATTGTCAGGTACTAACCTGCACGCTAAAAAGTTGATTAAAGGTAAAGGTAAAGCTAAGAGCAACTCACTATTTGATAGCGTTACAAGTGGCATTTTCACAGCAAAAGGACAAAAGTTACAAGTGGCATTAGTTGTGCTGTCATGCTCTTATAAGGGGTTTTCAGATAAAAATTTGAACTAGGTGACTCTAGCCCCCTCCCCCCCCCCCCCCCCCCCCCCTTTTTTTTCCTTCTAAATCTTCATTGATTGAACATTAAATTGCTATTGTTTCTTCGTGCTTGCTAGATGTGGCAATCAATGATAGGTCATGTTTTGCTTAAGTTAAAGAACAAAAATTGTATCAATCAATGATCCGGTGCCACATCAGGTGTTTGTGGGAATTTTGTAAATAGTTTAAGTAGACATAGCATTACTCCTGAGACGACCCCCTCCCCTGGATTCTTATTTGAAGCTCCATTAGTGTCTCCAAAGTCCTTGCGCGCAACAGACAAAAAAAATAAGTTCGAAGGCACATGAAACGGATTACGGGCAGATCTTCTTGCCAATAGTTTAATACAGTTAGCAGACAACCCACCACAACTGCTATATACAAATGTCACCTTGATCCCATGAGATAAGGTTGTTCAAGCTGTAACTAAATTAGTGCTAGACTGGTTTCTTTGCGCGGCGCCATTTTAAAACGCCAGTGTTGTACGAGCTTTATTTTCGGGTAGCATAAAAATGTTGACAAAACATATAATTAAACTCATATCCAGAGTACGTTGATTCGCATTTTGGCAAAAGTATATTTTCCTCCTTATATATGTGGGTACGGGAGGACCAAATTGTACTTTTAATTTCCTTCGGCAAGTCACGCAAAATAACAACCACCTTGACACAAATATATACATCAGCCATCTTAAACGTCCTGTATTTGCATATTTTTAGGGAGTCCTATTATAGATTTCATGTTGTGCAGTGCAGCTTCTCTGTCCACAGTGATTTGGCAGGACATTTCCGCACTAAACAATGTGAGCAAAACGGCGCGCAGCCCCCACGACTGTTTAATAGTGGCGCTCGTGCGTCCTTTCCTTCTCACTCATGACAGGCGGGCGGACAATTGCACGATGTGACTTCAGACGTTGATAGATCCCGCTTCGAAGAACAGAGGAGAAGAACGTTCATGCATCTGATCTGAGCGAGTCCTACACAATCGTACCTTAATCGTCGAAACCCTGATCTAACAGCTCACGCTCCTGGAGCAAAGGACGCCGCCGGCCAATCTTCCGTGGGGATACGCGCACATGGACAGTGTCACGCAAGCACGCACCACCCCGGCGGCCACGATGCTGCCCATGGCCCCGCTGCTGCTATCTGGGCATGTGACAGGCGCTCAACCACAATCGGATCCGCTCTACCGAGCTCAGAGCACGAATTTGTCGAGGCGACTTCAGTTTGGCCACGGAATCTGGCGCTGGCCGGTCTGGCTGACCCTCGAACTGAAGTCCAACCAGGTTGGCAGCCACAGGCCACAGACGACACACACTTGTCACGAGTCCGTGACACGCGCGCGGCGCGGGCAGCAGCCGCAGCCGGCCAAGCGTGGCGGCCCGGCCGAGCCACCCACTTGTGCGATTAGCTCCCCGTCGCCTTCTCCTGCTGCTGGGTTGTCCCGCCCCCGTGGCCCCGTGCCGTGCGTCACCGCACCAGATTGCCGCCGCCGCCATGTTCATGCACCGGGAGAACATGACGTCCACAGGCCCCGCCGCCCTGGTCCCGGGCTGCATAGTTCGTTGCACTCGCTGCATTGTCCTGTGTCGGGCGTGCTTATTGCCATTCCGTCCTGATTGCTAGGAAAGCTGTGTGTCTCCTAATTTGGCCAAAAGAAGGCGGCTGGACGTGCGTGATACCGATCGAGATGCGTGTAAGATGTTCCCCATGATTCTTTTTCTATTATAAAGTATGGTACCTGCGCCATATATTGGAACTTCATTCAGCTAAGTTACCAATCGCTCTGTGAATCTGTCGGCGCGCGTCTTCTTGCATCATGGCCTCTGCACTTCGTCTGCTTCCAAGGCTTCGAGTCTTTTGCTATTTTAGCTTTGTTTTCGTTGAGCTTTGCTTAAATAGCCTCAGAAGATTGGGTTTCTCTGAAATAGCCGCGAATACATTGCCACTCTTCTAAAATGACCGTATGAGTTTTTTTAGACCAAAATGCCCTTACACTTTCTTCTTCCTCTCGCCGAGCCATTAGAGACAACTCCACCTCGCGGGCACGCCGGCACCGGTCTCCCCCGCCCAGCAGTGGAGCTCCCCGTTGAGCTGCGACGCATCGGCCTCTGCGCGAGCTTCTCACTTCCCACCCGCCTGCCGCTGCTGCACGCGCGCATGTCCGGCCGGCCATCTCACGTGCAATGACGAAGCCACGAGACTCGATTTAGCCCATTTTTTTATGCATTTGATTGAGCCCAAATTCAATTGTTGCATTCGAGATGATTCTTGTTGCTGCGTGCTAGCCAATGCAAAATTGGGCTGCTGCGTGCTAGCCAATGCAAAACTGGGCTGCTGCGTGCGTGCCACGAGTTTGCTGCTGCGTGCGTGCGAGCAGCTCACGCCGCACCTGCAGCTCACGCGCATACGCTGCCGCCTCCGCGCGGCCCGCGTCACGCTGCCCGTGTAGCTTCCCGCGCCGCCGTTCTTTGCGTAGCTCTGCGATGAAGGGGACAGGCAGGCCGGAGGAGACGGCGGCAAGCTCGCCGTCGACTTTTGGCTGTCTGCTGGCGAGAGGAGGAAGAAAGAGGGAGGGTAATGTTGTCTAAGAAAAAAGAGATGGCTATTCTAGCGGTGCGGCAACGATACGAAGGTTATTTTAGAGAAGCCTAATATTCTGAGGCTATTTGAGCGAAGCCCAACAAAACCGCGGCCAAAATAGCAAAAGACTCGCTTCGAAGCGTCGCACATGATTCACTTACCGTAGATAGATCTGGCCTTGTCAACGTCCTTATCAGTGTCCAAACTCGGTTTCTTGCCTATTATTAACCGTTCGTCTGACGCGTCCATAAATTATCATCGCCGGATTACCTACCGATCGCTCGCTCTGTCGGTGTGCAGTGCAGCCTCCTGGATTCGTTCAGTTTGTTGTGTTTGGATCCCCCGTCTCTCCCGCGTGAATTACGACTCCGTACAGCCGATACCCATTATGTATTGGATTGCCATGCGTGAGTAAGCTGGCAGTCGTGGATTGACGCGCACACTGTCCGCCTGCTTGCATGGAGCTATTTGCATCGGATATCCTAAACAACACCTCAGTTGGACTGCCGTGCAGAAAAAGGGGTTGCATTATCGCCAAAGAAAAAACTCCCCGGCTAATCACTGCTGCATGCCCGCCACTAATTACATGCATGTGTCAGAGCTTATCCAGTGGTGACAGTACGCATTTTGGTTCACTCCGCTTAACTGGTATAGTAAACATCAACTGGTTAGGTGGACGCCTTCTCACAGTTGCGTGACCTAGCAAATTTAAAACTTAAACTCATGTGACGGTGCACACACGCTTTGCCGTGGACAAACATGGATTGAACACGACACAAGGTCGCTTCTTAAAACGAGTCTCCTCTCTGCCTGTCTGCCTAATTGGGACGAGCATGGACTGTTGTGCAACTTGTGTTTACATTGGGACCTTGTTCACAGAAGAACGAACAAGACGAAGGAACAAGGCCGCCCATGGTTGGCATCGTCAATCTGAGCGGCCGGCCTGTCAAGCGTTCACAACAGCGCGAAGGATTACTACGATCCGAGGCCTGATTCTGGTGGGCTTGTATCGCATCTTGGATGCTGGGACCGAATGTGGAGCCCCGTGTTTAGTAAGCTGCTGGGCCGCTGGCCTTGTTCCTTCGTTGTGACACCTTGTTTTAGCACGAGTTGCTGGTTCATGAGCAGAAGTTACATGGGGGAATATTCGGTGCAACTACACCATTTGGTGCAATGGTGCAACGTGGGAATCCACGCGTCGGATCCTGATCTTAGGGCCTGTTTGGTTTGAGACCTGGGTAAGTTGCCTGGGTATTTCAGCTGCCTGAGACCTGCCTGTACGTGTTTCAAGAATTGCCTGGTCAGGCAGCCCTTCAAATCATGGTTTTGTTTGGTTGATGGCCTCAAAGCTTGCCTGAGAGCACATGACACACAGGCAGCGTTTGGCTGATGAGTTGCCTCGATGTCCAGTCACCACCATCTAGAGGTACGGTGAGACTAACAGGCAAATTATTAAAGCATCAAACAACTGATAAGTGTTGAAAGTATTTCACAAAATAGTCAAAGAAGTTGAAACGCTGCAAACTAAAATAAGTAATTAATATAATACATGACATATAGATTAGGTTCACTATTAAACATGACAAGGTCCACTTATCTTAAGAGGATTAACAGGACATGTTTAACGGGCCATCTACAAAAGTTAGAACCTGTTATAGCTGCTTACACATAACAGCTTGTCATATAGCTTGCAATTGTCAAAGTACATCTTTTGCAATTGCATAAACAAAAGGGGACAGCAAAATAAGACCCCCCACCCCCCTAAACGACAATCAAAAGCCTCCCTATTGTGGTTACACACACTAGCAGATCACAGGTTTCCCGTAGGATCATGCCCAGATAAGAACTTGTATACCCAACGACTGAGGTATTCCTCACCCATGCTAATAAGGAAGCTGCGATGAACTTGAAATTCTGGCTTGCAAAGGTACATTCCCACTGCCATCCTGTCATCTGGTAGTAATTGGATGTTCTTGAGCATGTCCCATAGAGGTTTATTTGGGTCTGGTGGAGGGGCAACCTGCACTGGTTTCTCTAAGGTTTTATTGATTCCCACCAAAGTATTGGTAAGCACCAGATCCGTATCATTGTCATCAAGCGACGAAGACGCTTTTGACTTGTTAGCTCTATCACTCTTTGTTGCAGCTGGTAGTGTTTTTGACTTTCCAGACCTCTTAAAATTTTTCTTGTTAGGCTTCAGAGCCCCAACACTAGATGAAGAGACATGGCTAGTAGTTTCTCTAAGGGCAGCCACATCATGACACTCATCACTATCAGATGGCAGCTTGTCTGAATCTTCCCCCTGTGGAACATCATCGGTATCATCATAAGTAGACATATCATTCATCATGTCCATTTGGTCATCATCATCATTGTTTGACTCAGCTGCAGTGGAAGGATCTTGCATAAATGAACCATCAGCCGTAGAACCACTGAACAATTCCTTCAACTTGTCAAAGAACTGAATTGGTTTGGAGAGAATTCCACGATCATTTGCCTGTACAAAAACAGTATCATAAAGTACCATTCTCAAGTATCCAATTGTGTAAGACACAACATGCTATAACAATCTTCACTTGCAGCCTATATGGAAAAAACGGCTTGCTTGCTAGAATTTTAAAGCGATTCTTTAAGGTCCCGAAAGCTCGCTCGACACTTGTGCGAAGGGAGGAATGGCGAAGATTGAACAACTCTTGTGGTGTTTCTGGACGTCTCCCACCCCCATATTCCTTTAAGTGGTAGCGGACACCTCTATATGGTGACAATATCCCAGGCCTCGCCGTATACCCAGCATCAGCTAAGTAAAATTTGCCTACAAACATACAAGACAAAATGCTTTATTTCCTACCAAAATTTGTGGTGTGCTAGCTAACGACACACTGGGTTTTATGCTAACCTTCAGGCATCGGAATTCCGTTTGGTCTGTTAAGGGCAGACCTTAAAACTATAGAGTCATGTGCCGAGCCTTCCCATCCAGCAAGAACATAAATAATCCGCAAATCAAAGTCCACAGCCGCAAGCACATTCTGAGTCGGATATGATTTGCGACCTCTAAATCTGTTGGCTACATTTTCAGGAACAAATGCAGGAATGTGGGTGCCATCAAGAGCCCCAATACAGTCCTAAATGACAAAGAATTTATATTAGTTCAATAAACTAAACCTAGGCATAATCAAAAGTTCAATGCAGGTTACACAATGTACCTTAAAATATGGATAGAACCTGCCAGGGCTGCCGGTTATCTTTGGATGGGTCTCTATTGACTTAAGCTTTATAATATCTTTTGCTAGAAAACATAAAGCTCGCAAGACCTCTCTAAAATATCGACTCACAGTCTCACCGGATCTCTTGAAATATAAGCCAACCACACAATTTCTTAAATTGTGGCCAACGGTATGTAAGAATATGGCTAATTGTTCTTCAACTGATACATGTATTGTATCTCGTAATAGACCAGCATCACGTAATTTCCTTGAAAGCTTCCAGAATACAGCTTTCGTCATGCGAAGCTGTTTGATGCACTCTCTATCAGTTCCATTATACAGTTCATCCAACCTTGTCTGCCTCAACAAGTCTCGACCCACCAAAGGGCCATATTTTCTTGGCGTCCGTCTCGATCTGAGACGCCTACGCCGTCGCCACTTGATGATGCTCACGACAACAGCTAGAACACCTAACACTCGTGCTCTTTGATGGATAGCGCAATGAGTAATGGGTTCTATATCCATCTGAACAATAGCTGACATAAACCAAGTAAGGAAAAAGTGCAGCGATAGTTTACATTTTGGATAGCATGCAAGTACTAAGGAAAAAAAAATCAATCTGGCGCTCACAAGCTGCAGGGCAAAATATTAGATCTAAGAGAAAAGAAAAGAACAGAGAACTAGAGCACACGAACTGCTAGTATAATTATCAACTTGAGTTGAGCAAACAATTTAAAACGAAATCCATGGAGAAATCGAAAAGAAAGAGAGGCATCACATTCTCACCTTTGCTGTACCAAAACCAACAATTTTGGATGTCGATTGAGAGAAAAAAGTAGCAACAAGAGGAGCAGGTCACCAGATCTAAGAACTAGAAGACCATCCCTACGACATTCTCAATCTACACAAAGCCAATCTTGATTTCTTCTCAGGTGGAAGTGAGCTGCGTGAGTGAGGAGGAGAAGGGGAAAAGTGTGAGGAGAGAGAAGAAAAGATGCTTTTGGAGGTGATTATAGCCCAGGTAGGTGGGGGAAGAGTCCAGGCACTCGATTTTGTGTGCCTGGCGCCCAGGCAACTGACCCAGGCAGCTTGACCCAGGCAAAAATCTGAGGGTTCCAACCAAACGAAGCTCAGGCAAATCTCAGGCAGCTGGTCGACCCAGGCAATTTTTGTGAGGGTTCGAAGCAAACAGACCCTTAAGGCGGCTCTTGCTTCCACTACTAATTGCATGTTTTTTATAGAAAACCTCCTGAAGTTCCCCACCCCTACGAAGTATGCAAGCCGTTTATCTTCTTCCCCTGTTGTCTGTTGCATCTTATTTGCCGCGGCCGCAAACTCCGTTCAGGAAAGGCTGCCGGTTGTGTCGCATCAAGAAGGTCTCCGATCAAGTATGTTAGCTTGACCTTCGTGTACAGGTGCTATCACTCTTCGTAGACTCACGATACATAAAAAATAAATTTCTGAGCACACGCATCCTCAGTTTATGTTGGAGAGCTTTTGCTTGTGGGCGTCTCTGCGTCTGTCACTTCTGCGCACCTGTAATCACCTAGAAATACGTGATTGAGAGAGAAATCTAGGGCGGAGTAAGGCAATCGAGGTGGCCAATCCAGGAGTAGGGGAAAGAACGATGAGAGGGGGGCGGAGGATGAGGCCCGATACTTGGTGGCGCCGGCGAGCCGCTCAAAAGACACGGACGGATTAGGAGAAGAAATAGAAGTCGCTAATTAGAACGACAATGCGGGGGGTATTAGTAAAAGCAGGCTGCTGGATTGGTGGGAGGAACGGTTGCCTTAAGATCAGGATCTGACGGGTGGAGTCCCACGATTGCACCATTGCACCGAATGGTTTAGTTGCACGGAATATTTCCCCAAGTTACAGAACACAACGAAGCGCAGCATATGGTAAGGGTGCGTTCGGCGCACGCCCCTCTAAAATTTAGAGGGGTCTAAACTAAAAGAATCTAGTACTAATAAAGTCTATTGACAAAACCTTTTTACAGATGGGTACATCTTTACGAGACGAATCTAATGAGCCTAATTAAACTATGTTTTGATACAGTAATGCTACAGTAACTATCGTCTAATCACAGCTTAACTACCCTCATTAGATTCGTCTCGCGAATTAAAGGAGGGTTCTGCAGTTAGTTTTGTAATTAAACTTTATTTAAGACAAAATTCTTTTAGTTTAGATCCCTCTAAATTTTAGAGAAGCGTGCGACGAACGCACCCTAAAATACACACACACAAAGAAGCGCAGCAGCCTCAAGAAAACAAGGAATCGAACCTCTATATCTGTGGCCACAAATCCCTCCACAGGAGCGAAGGCGTCACCCGGAAAACGGCGGCCGTAAGTTCGCTTTCATCCTGGCTGTCGGAATTTTGCAAAAAAAGCCCTCGGGCAATACTGAAATCAACCTGCGGTCCAGGACGCCCCTGTGTGAACAGTAATCGCGTTCGTTTTTCTTTCATTTAACCCCTCGCGTTTCGTTCGAATCAAAACGAAGAAGACGAAATTCCGATTTTGGGTGATTTTTACAGAAACACGCCTGCGTGGCGATTTTGCTGGGAGCCCCCCGCACGCGGCCGTGCATCGGCGCCGCGGCCCCGATTCCTCTCTTGCTCCTCATCGCCGTCGACGCTCCTGCGCCGCCGCAGCTTCCTCGCCCTGTCCTCCCCTCCTCCGTTCTCCTCTCCGGCTTCCTCCATCTGCCCTGAATGTCCCATGGAGGCCGCCATCGGGGTGCCCAAGCTGTAATCCAGGTCGGACCCTTAACCCTAGCCATCGGAGCGGCAGGTCCGCGTTGCTTTGGTCGCCGGCGTGCGGCTAGAGGAGGAATGGTGAGCAATATGGCGTGCAAAACAGAGCTTGTAGGTGTGCAGCCGCCGGTCCAGCCGCGGCCCGCTCGGACGGCGAGGTTTCGGTCCCTGCATCGTGCGGTGCTGCTGCCTCCCCAATTGCAGACGCCTCTACATGTAAGTTCAATACATATTCTCATGGTTATGGATTTGTTAGCCTAAGAAACACAACACAATATCTGCGATAGGGACTGGGAAACACAACACAGTGGCTGCGACTGTTTGGGGAAAATGCAGAACAATGATAGATTATAGGAAATTTTAACAAGCGTGGTATGTGTGTATAACATAGATGAATCAGGAATTCCATTTACTTGATTTGGTAAAGATTTCCGGTAGCATATTCACCCAACTCACTGATATTTAATTGATGGCTGGGTGGAATGATTTTTATTATTCTACTTGTTAATTTGTCAATCTTGTTACCAATATGAGCAAAGTCTGACCTGATATAAAGTCTTCATAGAGTTTAGAATAAGGTCCTCTTTGTGCTGTCGAACAACCTTGCAAAGTGTCCTGTTGGCATAGATACTTGCCTCACAATGTAAGTGACTGTGAGATCAGGCAAAAGTGTTACTTGTAGATTATTAGCAAAGGAGGAGGCCACATTTACATAAATATGCTAATTCTTGTGATAGATAGCAAAGGCTCTTATCTAGCAGCTTTCAGTTAAGGTTTATTTTTTAATGACCAAGTGTTTGATTGATGTGTATGATGATATCAATTTTATTTTCATAGAACAATGTTTGAAATTTCTAGAACTTTGCACAACCATTATGGAACTACACAAGACATGTGGAATATTCTTCCATATAGTTGTACTACATGGTTCTAGAGATACTATTTTTTGTTATTTAGTTCACTTGTACAGAAATTCAGTGACACATGTGTTCTATGGTCAATGCATAATTTCTCTTGCTTATCTTTTTGTGAGTACCTCTTTCTTATCGATTGTGGCTAATAAATTCACTTTGTTTTCTTGGAAGGCAGTTGATTGGTTGAGTTGTGTAATGCCTTTTGGCTTCTTAAATATTTGAAGACTGATGTGCGGCCCTACTCTAGTCTCATGCTCCTTCGCCCAATATGCAACAAGGAAATGTCACTCCTGGTCTTTGATGCCACAGTTAGTTGCTTCTCCTCATGCTGCTGCTTAATTTTGTTTGGAGGGAAGGACATGTCGATGGGGATTTGCTTGCAGTGAGAGATAGACCAATAAGTGTTTGCTGATAGTGAAGGAGGTGAACCTGCTCCAATGATCGATATGTGCACTATTATAGTTGGCCAAACGGGCGGGCCAAAATGGGCAGGCACGAGGCACGGCCATGCACCAGGCACGGCCCGGCGCACGAAAAGACAGGACGTGCTGTCCCGGCCCGATGCCCCGGGCCGTGCTTGGGCCGACCCCTCAGTGGGCAGCACGGCCCGACACGCATAACAAACGGCCCGAAGCAGCCCACGTAACAGCCCATGAAGCACGGCCCATTAGCGGCCCAACTAACAGCCCGGCCTCCTTCCCCAAACCCTTCTCTGTATAAAAGCCTCCCACCCGGTCGTCTCTCTCATTTCCCTCCCCACCGCGTCGCCGCCTCCCTCCCACTCCACCTCCGCCTCCGCGCGCGGCCGCCTCCAGCCCGTTCCTCCGCCGTCGCGACGCCGCCTCCGACCCTCTGCCGTCGACTCCGCCTCCGCGCCATGTCCCTGCGGCGTCGACGCCGCCTCCGCGCCGCCGCCTTGGACCCGAAACCCTAGATCCAGCCGCCTCCGGTCCGTCACTCCGCCTCCTCGTCGCCTCCTCCGACTCCGTGTCGTCGCGTTCGCCTCTCCTTCTCCGTCCCTGCGCCGTCGACTCCGCCTCCGCGCCATCGCCTCTGACCCGAAACCCTAGATCCAGCCGCCGCAGCCGAGGACCGAGGATGCCTACGATGTGGACGACGGTGACGGCGACAACTACTTCCCCGCCTCCGTCTCCTATCCACCACCATCTATTGGCCAAGAGGACAAGGCAGTCGACATCCGACGAATGGAGCGACTTTGAGCAACTCTTCCACGAGGTCAATGGTAAGCCGGTCAGGTATGCTGCTAAGTGCCTCCACTGCAATCACCAATTTACTGCGGGTAGTCGATTTGGTACCGGCCATTTGAGACGTCATCGTTCTTCTTGTGTTGCTAAGGCTCAACATGCTGCTAGGATGCTAGATTTATCTTCTCGTCGTCGTTCTCATGCTGGCTCGAAGTTTGTTTTCAGTTTTATTGGTGTAACACCCTAGCCCAGAGTACGGCTCCAGACCCGTACGCCTGCAGTGCGGGCCCCACCTAACAGCAGCAACTCTTACGCTTTCGTTCTCGCTTCGCGTAAAAGGGTTAACCCGGTTACTACTGCACCCAGGACTGAGTATTTAAGCTGGTCAAGCTCCTGGTCGATTTCCAGTATGGGACTAACCAGATCGCTACAGTACCCGCGCTACAGTGTTCCGCGGCTACAGTGCCGACAGCTACAGTAGCCTCGCTACAGTGCTCCGTCGCTACAGTACCGCGGCCCAATGGGCTCGCGCCCGGCCCACAGGCCAAACAACTGGCCGATTCTATTTTTGGGCTCGAATTGACATCCTGGATGTCACATTCTCCCCCGCTTTAGAACTCGATGTCACGTCGAGCGACCAGCTTACCCCCTGACTCCTCGAGTCATCCAGGGGACAATAGACACAGGATCGTCCCTTCCTGGCCACGTCCAGCACGTGTCATGCCGTGTCCCGCCTTGCGGACCCACGCGCCATGAACCCCGTGACTGCGTCCGTGACACAGCGAAGGTTGGCTCTGATACCATTCTGTAACACCCCAGCCAAGAGTACGGCTCCAGACCCGTACGCCTGCAGTGCGGGCCCCACCTAACAGGTGGCAACTCTTACGCTTTCGTCCTCGCTTCGCGTAAAAGGGTTAACCCGGTTACTACTGCACCCAGGACTGAGTATTTAAGCTGGTCAAGCTCCTCGTCGATTTCCAGTATGGGACTAACCGGATCGCTACAGTACCCGCGCTACAGTGTTCCGCGGCTACAGTACCCGACAGCTACCGTAGCCTCGCTACAGTGCTCCGGCGCTACAGTACCGCGGCCCGATGGGCTCGCGCCCGCCGAACAACTAGCCGATTCTATTTTTGGGCTCGAATTGACATCCTGGATGTCACAATTGGCAGGATTCAGGATGAGATGTGCCAAGAAGAAATTGAAGCGGCATTTGAGAACTTCTACCTTTATTCTGGTCTTGTTGTGTAGGAGCTACTGTTGTAGCTAGCCATTCAGATTGTTGAGCTCGAGTAGCTGATCTACTTAGTAACTTAGCTTGTATTCTTTGTTTTGTAATATTTGGACTCATGGACTTGTCATTTGTGAACTGATGTAACTTTTTCTAACTTGGCTGTACTCTTTTTTCCCTTAGGCCAAAGGGTTTTTCATGAGGCAGCCAAATGTTAGCCTAGCTCAAAACTGTTGAATATAAGTATTTTTCTTTTGGCCAAAGTTGTGTCTCTGCTATTTCTGTTGAGATTGCTACATAGATTCAATTTTTCAGTACAAGTATCTGAATGTTTGCTTCATTTTGAGCTGTCTGAAGGTTTTTTTTTTCGTGCCTGATGGGCTTGATGGGCCTTTCGTGCCTGATGGGCTGGCACGGCCCCTGTAAATGCCTTAGTGCCGTGCCATGGGCTTGACCCCCCCGCCCATGGGCGAGCACGGCACTGCCCATATAACTGGCGGGCCGTGCTGGTCCATCTAATTCTGGGCCTTGCCAAGGCGGGCCCGTGCTGTGCTGGGCCGGGCCGCCCATTTGGCCAACTATATGCACTATGCATGTCTTAATTCAAGCAATTGGTTTCCATTATTTTGCACAAGAATTTGGCTTAGTAGAAGCACATTTGACATGTCACATGGTCAATTATCGGATTAAAGATTAGAAATTGAGTTTTGTAATGCATTGTGTAAACAGCTACCTTTTTGGGACTGGAACTAAAATGATCTGAAGTTTAAAACTCTGAAGTCAAACTAAAAATCTGCAGCCTACAGTGTATTTGTTCATTTCAATCGTTGTACTTCTATCAGCTATTCTCAGAAAAATAAAATAAAAGGAATGATTCTTATGATTTTATTTATCACCAATACATGTGCATATGATTTCAGAAAATAGCTCCTAGGTTCAAGTAAAGAAATAAATGTCCTGTTTCTTGAGGGACACTAATTGGTGATAACTGAGAACTGTTTTGACAATGTGCATGTGAACTTCTTGCCATGCTTTGTATGTTGACATGCATACCATTCATGTCTGCCATCATGGTCTCGGAGGCCATCTGTATTTCAAAAAGTAATGCAAGATACACGTAAATGTAAGCTCTGTCCTTGCTTTGGACTTGGAGCAAAAGTTGCTACACTAATGTCCCTTTTCTTTTTTAAATGTTTGTGGAGCTGTCTGCAGTATAAGGATTCAGTTTAGAGGTTTTCCTCCTGCATTCTACTGTCCATATAGTTTGTTTATTTCATATCTATTATAGTGTTCATTTACATGCGAAATTCTATCTTAGCACTGAGGATGTTAGATATAGGGAATAGCTTAAAGTGGAAGTCTTTGCATCTCTTATATGTAGCTACCTATTTGTGAATCCGGGAGATAGACTCCCTGAGACCTAAGTTGAAACTCAAATTCAACATTTTCGTGCTGCAGTATTGCTTAATAAGGTATAATAGCTGTCAGGTTAGGAAACAAGTATAATACTTAAACCTAGATCCAAATTTCTATATGGTACTTCTCCCCTCTTTGATTTTACTACCATCTTGGAGCTAGCTTATGGCTTTGTATTCTTCAGATTAGAAAGCATAAAATACTCAGAAAAGTTTTGGGAAGGTGCAAATTCATATCTATTTTTTATTAGTTTGCATACTATATGATATTTGGATTAGTATCAAGTTTAATTGTGCAAGATGCAAACATAAAGAGAGATGGCTGGCATAACTTAATTTCATGTTTCTGACTTCCTAGAGACATCAAAAAATGACCAAAAAAAACCCTGACTTCTTAGAAATATATAATTACTTTTTCTACAAATTCTGAGGATTTTATGCTTTCCTTGCAACTAAGGCTGAATCCTTTTTAAAAAAAAAACAATTGTTCTATTTTGTTATCTCTGTACAGTTTACAAATATACGGTATTTTTTCTTGATCAGAAAAAAAAGGATTCATGAACCATTATAAATTACAAAAGCCTCATGAAAATGGAACAATGTCATGATCTCTTACACCTTAGGTGAATTTGAGTTACATAATTCCCACCTGGATGAGGGTTTGGATTGAAAGAGACTCTGCAAAAATAAAAACCTAGAATTAACTTCTTTGTACAAAGTGACTTACTACCTCATGTTGCATAGTGTGATTCATCTCACTACACAATTCTGGTTCAGAATGTGACCAGTTTTCACTGCATTCGGGAAAAAAATCACTGGTCTAAATATTCCTATTAAACCTTTTTGCAAGCTACAGATTTATGAGGTTTGAATCAACACCCATCTACTTCTGCATTTTTTCTTAGGCCAAGCTTTCATAAGTTGAGTGTCTCAGATTGGTGTTATGTCAGGAAGTTGGTACGTGTAATCCTTGCTTGAATCAGTACATTGTAGTTCATACGCTTTGTATGGAATGTGTTTGATGATTGTGCCTTATAATTGAACCTTTTGATGTAGTTCACACTCTTTTTTACTTTTTGGAGATCAATTTTGACCTTTTGAGATTCAATGGGTGTCATAGCCTCAGTTACAGCTAGCTGAAACATCCGTAATTTGTTGTGTCAGCATGGCCAGATTCAGAAATCAGAATGGCTGGAGATGCAGTAATGTTGCTTTGGAGGCCTATGGTGGAATCATGGACCTTCTGTTTTAGTTATGACATACCAAGAAACCAATATTCTATGTTTATTATTTATATAAATGATTATTCTTTCATGTATATTCAGGAACGTTGCTCAAGCTTGATATATCCTCGCTCATTGTTCTGATACACAGAGACCTATGAGCAAGCAATACATTTTTTACTTGGCATTATGTTTCACTGATAATTGTCACTCTAACCAGTAGTGTGGTTCCCTGGGAAAAAGTAAGCGGCAGATAGACTTGGGACAGGAGTGCTTATCCTTTTGTCAAATCAGGCACTTGAACATGTATCAGCAGTGTATATTTTTGAAGGCAAAGCTGAGGCTGAAGGGTGGCTTCTTTCGCCGATGTCTCCTGCCGCTGGGTACATTGCCTCAACTGGCCCTTTGTAAATAATTGGGGCAGTGATGTGTGAGACAATGTTTATAAGAGAACCAACTACTGGTAGCTGAGAGCTTTATATGTTGTTTGAAATGAAAAAGCTTCCTGCCCACACGTACCATGTTTTGTCTGCTAAACATATGTTGTGTTTTTTTCCCCGTGAACTTGATGAGGGTCGGTTTGTCATTTGTGCTTATCTTTATAGTATTGTGTTGTAAATTTGATATTCACGTTCTTTATGTCGGAATGTTTGTAGCTGAAGAAGAGAAAATTTAGCATTTCAGGAAGAGCCGCCTGTATGTAATTTTGGAGTGAGCTCCCTGTGTTCTGCTGATGTTGCCGACGTGATTTTTGCCACAATGTGTCACCTTTGTCATATCACATTATTTTGGTCATAACATTGATTTGGTTACCACATCACAGGTAAAATAAAAATACTAACATAATCATTAGCCCCAAGAAATGGCGCGACCCACCCCAGTTTCTAGTATCTTAATTCTGCGCACAAAGTGGTCGATCGAATCAAGCTATATATGCACGATGCACTACAGTTGATGACTGCTGTGAGTATTGGTACTAAGGGGTGTTGGCATGGCTTATGTCTTTTGGCCTTATTTATTACACTGTTGATACAGTGTTTCAGAGGATATTTAAATAACCAGAAAAAGCCCACAGAAAAAATGGTTATTCGGCTTATTCTGACTTAGTTTCCTTCATGCGCAGTACCCAAAAATACATAAGCCGATGACGCATAAGTCCAAATAAGTCGTGCCAAACACACCCTAACCGTCTCAGCAGTAATGCTGCTAATTAAGCCATTAGCGGGGCTTGACTTTTGCTTGCGCTGTCGTTGTCCTCTGCACTCAAGATCGTCTTTGGATCCGCCCCCCTGTCACTGTTGCTAGTCTTTGGATCCGCCTCCCCACTACAGTGACGAATTCAAGTGTCAGCTGCGTGAAACGCAATTGA